>JAIWNI010000129.1:0-74117 GCA_025331435.1 Choanephora cucurbitarum | reverse complement strand
GTTCAATCCTATTGGACTTGGTTATTCAGGAACTATGGTAGTCTTAGAAGCAGACTTGTTTAGTTGTAGAAGTATGAAAAATAAAAAGAATAGTTCAATCCTAATGGACTTGGTAATTCAATAACTATGATAGTCTTATATGGCAGACTTGTTTAGTTTGGGTAAAGAAAAGTGAAATCGAATATGTTAATCAGGTAGACTTGTTTATTCGAAGGTTAACTAAGGTAGTCTTATATGGCAGACTTGTTTAGTTTAACGTGTAGTAATTGAAGAAAATACAAAGAAAAGAAAAATACAAAGAAAATACAAAGAAAATATAAAGAAAGAAAAGTATAAAGAAAAATAAAGTCTCGAAGGACAAAAAGATCCGTATGGGATAAGTTAGGTAGAAATAGAATAGATGAGAACAAAGCTGATTTTTATTGAGAGAGAAAAAAGGAGATATTTATAAAAAAAGAAAAAATTACCAGTCACCCAGGAAAGGTGTTACATATACAACAACAGTACTTATACCCAGCACAAGAATATCATTCCTACCGCAGCCTCTCCCTCTTCCTCTCTCGCTCTCTCGCTCGTTATAAATCGCACGATAATAACTAAATTTGAATTAGTTGACCGTAAATGTAGCGAGCACGATAAAGCAAAATGAGTTGCCCTGACATCCATGCAGGTTGTTGTATCATCAAATAGTAGGTGCTTGTGAATTTGTTGTAGAATGGCGTTTATAATTACCTGGCCAATCCATAAACCAGTGCAAGCTCCTATCGCATAAGCAAGCAGCTTAGTCTTATGCATCATTTCAGCTGCACTTTAATACCTGTCATTGTCTTTCTTGTGATTGTTACCTGACGCCCTTTTTTCTTTCTCACTACCTAATATTCAAAGTAATACTTAGTGATATGATATCAATTTGAGCTTTCGAAAAGAAACCTGTCATCGTCTCTTAGAAAGAACTGGAAACAGACTTGGTCTTCGTACTAGCTATCTTCTGGTCTTGAATCCTCAATATAATGTTGGCAAGCTTCCAGACAAAGGTGAAAGGAAGTTACTACTAATGAAAGCCATTGCAGGTGAAAAAAACGGTCCAAGGGTCAAATAAAGACAATACTGATTTAATGAAAGAGAGAACTGAAATTTTTAAAAAACGAAAGCAGAAAGAAAAAATTGAAAAGGTCCTGTTTCAACCTTATTTAATCTTCATCGGTCTTATTCAAACCCCTCTACTTCTGGTCAGACATATCGGGTCACTATCCTCTAAGCTTTCAGGGAGTGCTCAGTCCAAGTCAATTTGATGTATCTTTTACTCATATACAAAAAGAAAAGAGTTGTCAAACTATGTCATAAAGACACAAGTCATCTTAACCGGCTTTTATAATCGACAGAGCCGAATAATTATATCCGATGGTCTACAGCTATTAACAAAAAAAAACTAATGGAATTAAACATACAAGCCACACAAGCTATAGCTGCACAGAGCGGTCAATAGGACAGCATCATCATCATTGCTTTTCGAGAAGAGAGGATATATATATGCACACAAAAATAACACACATAGTCATGGTGAACTTGAAGTGAATAAATATCAGTCCTGTTCTCGGTGACTACAAATCGTTTGCTCATACGAAAAAAAAAGAACTTCATCAATACATCATAAAATATATAGGCACCAAATGATCTTTATTATGTTTATGAGAAGACTCAGAGCCTACCAGATATTGTCACATTCAACTTGTAGTAACATTCATTCACTGCACTAAATAAAGCTCCCTCTTGAATCTCATTTAATCCTCTCTGCTAATCAAGTAAATCACACATAGTCGTAAATCATAAAGAGTCATCAGCTCTCAAACAGGCCTTTTTCTCAGACAGAATGCCTCTTTGCATCTCCTTGTAGGCACATGCAGACTACAGTCAGTAAGTGTTCTTCTTTTGGTCGCTGCCAAGTCTAAAGTCTTACGATCTCTCATCATTCGAAACGTGAAAATAGAGACCTAGCATTGCATAAATTTATCATGCACTCTCATTTGTAACATCCATCTCAGTACCCCTTCTCAGCTCTTCATTACCTTTGTTCACATAGTATTATGATTGCATATCCTTATTCTTTTTGTACTTCTTTTCTATATAAACACTAAGTCAACAACTCTAGCTATTCGGACCAAAATGCAAACAGACTTTTTGAATGGTGTCATACCTTTTCATCATATAGATCTACTCTTGGGATATATGTCGTTTGTGAGACAAGCTGTGAAATGAGCTGTTGAACTAGCTGTCAGAATCCAACTTGTATCCGCAAATAGTCGTGACCGTGGCTCAAATTCTCTCTCCATTGAATTTAGCAAATAAGTATCTCCAAACAGACCGATATGCGTCTGTGTTGTATCACACTAATCGCTCTATCTTGATGCATAATACTGTCTCACACATGTGTGTATATGCTTATTTATCCTGCACTTTGACACTTCTTTGCTGCGTCTGCAGTTGCTATATAGCTCTTTCAAGATAAAATACAATCCAGTCGTTTAGCTTCCCCTTTTAACGATCTTCTCTGATTCTTCTTTTCTCGTGTGTTCTTCCGATGAAAAGGCTCGTAAGTGCTGTAAGATCTTCTTGCTCTCTTGAACTAAAATCACTTTTTTTTAGCACTCTGCTTGTTGACCTGTTCTACTTTTCATTCCTAAATTGATATGCAAGTGAGGAGATAAGAGATGTCCAATAAGCTTGCCCGATCTCAAAACACGCCGTTGGACTTCATAACAAACTTTCGAGGGGTCTGTACATAACAAGCCGGTATATAGGTCGAGTTGTTTAATCCCAAGCAGTTTCAAGTGTTGCGTCTTCGCTGAACATATGATTCATCTGTTTAGAACTTTGGTGTTACATACAAAGGCGCAAAAAAAAACAGTAATCTTGGCAAAGATACCAAAATGAAAAAAGAAAATAACGAACAAGAAGAGAAAAGAGTAAAAGAAAAATTAATGACCTATCCTTCAGTTAATTTTTTTTTTGTGTAGAATTATTTTTATTAATAAATAATTGAGAGGAGTCACACGTCAAAAAGAGAGGTGTGCTCGGAAGAAGACAAAATAAGTTGTTGTCAAATTAAAGCAATCGAATAACCTTTGCCAAAACTAAAGTTTCAGAGAAAGGAATATCCTGACGAACGAAAGCCCAGTTGCTACATCAGATAGCTCTGGCTGTGGCAGCGCATAGACATAAGAACGTAGTGGCTGGGACAAATGGAGGAATGGTGAGAGACCAAAGAGCTGAGACGATATGGCATGGTTGGAAAGCCATATAGGGGAAGTGAGTCCGTAAAATGAGAGACCAGATCCCTCAGTTAAATGCAAATTAAGACAAAATAAAATAAGATAGTCTCTCAAACGTGATTGGACAAGAGATATTTCAAGGGCTGGATTTACCAGCCCTTTCGATTTCTGAAAGAGGTCTCCTAAAATTGACTTACAGATCAGCACATGCTCCTCACCAACATCTATAGGTAGTTCAGTAACTGACATCGAAACAAACAGTTAAACTCAAGTAATTCTATACATCTCATTAGAGGCTAAAAGACACAAGGCTCTTCTACAAGTGATATGAGCGGTAGTCATAAAAAAATTCCAAGCTGCTACTCCAGTCTATGAAAATATTTTTTTTTTATATGTGAATGCAAAAAAAAAACTCCATGACAACCTGAAGCAACCTGAGACGAGAGACAGAAAAGTATTTTATTAAAGAAGGAAAGCAAAGAAAAGAAAAGGCCAGAGGGGTTAAAGAGACCTTATAGCATTATCAACGAATGAAGGATGTGTGTATATACTCTCTTCAAACAGTGTCTGTCAAATAACAGTCATAAACCTGTTTATATCGCTCTCCACCTAAATCGCCACTTGCTTCTTCAAATTGCACTCTGCATACTGGATGCACAACTGCTGTGACTCTCTACATTTGCAAGATGTTGTTATAGATTAGCAAAAGGTAAGCGTATAATGGCTCAGGTTATATTGCAGCAGACTATATTGGTACAGGCTATATTGGCAGTGGCAGATCTGGTCCAAAGTGTACATTCTTATCCTTAGTACAATCGCTGCTGTTTCTATTCTGAATTATGAAAGAAATGCATTTTTCAAGAATTCAATGTGTTGGCTTTGATCTCGGATGCTATGTTTTGGTTATGGTTGCAAGAGGTATAAAATATTTTTGGTTTGTGTTGACAGAAGAAATCCAAACTCTCTTCATGCCTTTCTATAGGTCAAACTATATTCTTTAGCTTTTCATGACCTAAATCGGTTGCTTTACATATTCCTCGATAATCGTTCTTCCCTAGATTTTTACTATATAGACATTCAACGAGATTGCTTGCCATAAGTTAGGTCCCACCAAGATGATATAGATTGGAATCATCTCTTCGTATATCACGGATATTTTCTTTAAGAGCTTTATTCATAAATATTTCTAGTACTCTTTTTGCACATGTTGTCATCATGCTTTTTATCCGTGCATATCTTTTCATCCGATACTATTTGCTTTGTGTCTATACTTCGTCTGTCTGATTAAAGCATAATAAAAGGCAGGTGTTGTTTGATATGTCCAAATAACTGAACATCTTCTACCTGTCGATATGTTTGTCGTAGACGTACAAGAGCAACAAAGAAAATAGTGTTTCTCTCCGTTTATTATTCTGTTTGATCATTGTTCCACGCTTTACCATTTTCATTCATCTCAACATAACCCCATCATCCTACTTTTCACATCATTCTCTTGATGTGATTTAAATTTCTATATATTAGATGTCCTTTGGATCTATTTAATTAGCCAACACCAGCACATTCCATCTTCTCCATAAACATGCTGAGTGAGTCCGCTTGGTCTTGTCTATTAGCGATGATCTTTCCTGACGTCCATTTTTTTTAATCGTATCACATCCATAGAAAGGAAACTTTAATCACTTGAAGATTTTACCACTCGTAACATCGAAGCGTTATGTAGTCTTAGGCTGCTTAAAGTTTTGAAACAATCAGCAACAAAGTCTTCATCCATCATTAAGTAGGACTAAATTGTTAGAAGACTAAAGTGCACCTTTAAAGGAGATGATTCATATCCATGATATTCTCTTTTATGCTGTCGCATTTGACAAATTCATTCCGCCTGGTTTAAAGAATAAAAGGATCTATCAGCTGCTTAAATCATGTATAAGAATTGTTGTTGGTATTCGACTTTGATCTTTAGTTTGTCTGTGAATCAAAATAAGTGAATTGTATGTAATCTCTACGGGTCTTCAGGTATATTCAAGCGCCATAAACAGTGGTTTCTGTTGAGTGCAACCAATTCACAATAGTACCGAGATTAGTCTTCGGTTAGCAACTTTAAAAAAAAATGGCTCAAGCTCTTGACTTGTTGAGAAAAGTTGAAAAATCATGATAGTCAGACTGAAAAAAAGAAACGTGTGCTCTTTGTGAGTTTCTCACTTGGTATATAATTTACGCCTTTGGTTTTTATGTTCATAGCAAAGAGCAATCAATAAGAGCCCTACTGATGTATTATTTGACGGTAACAGTAGAGCCGATTATCTGAATGATTGTTAAGGAAAAGAGAAAAGAATACGAAGGAAATATTGCTGATCAAATTAAAAAACAGCTGCTGCTAAACAGTGGTAGAGCTCATTAGTTTCTCTTTTTATGTTCTTATGAACAAAATCATTTCCTATGAGATTCCTTCCAAGAAGCTTGTCATCTAGACCAGTAGAATCAGCCAAAATCATGAAAAGTTGTCAAAACCAGTTTTAAGGGTCCTCCTCTGATAGTAAACTACTTTGTCCAAATGTCTATGTTCGTTTATTAGAAATTGGGCCGAGATTTCTATTATTTAAAATAATGCCTATTTCTTCAGGCATTAAAATTGAAGCTTCCTGATATACAATGCGCAAAATGAAACTCGTTCCTGAGCAAGATAAATATATTAATGCAGCATTCCTAGCTTGAGTATTACGTTGTGGGTAGATAAACCTAACTTGAATGATTTGCTTCGCTCTAACGAATGCTATTTATTTGAATACCAGCAATCCTTAAATATTCAAGTATGCTAGTTCTGGAACAAGCATGTAGGATTTTGTTCTTGTAACAGCTCTTGAAGCTCCAGTTTAACTACTCTTTGTTCGATAAGGTCACATGTTGATTATTACGCTCTATATTCTTTAATGCTAATTGATGTATAAACCGTGTATGTATAACTTCTAGGAATTTGTACTGAATGGGTGCCCATCATAAATACTATCGTTTACACCTATAATGTAATTAAAATCAATTTAGTCTTGTAATCTGGATATATTATTATGTATTTCAATTTGTTAGAAGGAAGAATTTAAGTACAGTTTTGTACCTGCAGCCATATAAACTTGCTTGGGTGTCAAACCGTTTTTGTTCATTCCAATAATAAGACGCTTTTGTTTATTAGTTAGGTGGGTTCTTGAAAACATCCCAATATGTTAGAGAGATAAAGAGGACCATCCTCTTCATGTATTGTTAACACATTTGAGGCGGAAAACTAACTAAAAAAAAATATTATGTTGGTTCTTGCAATGACATTATACTACTAGACACTTGATCGATTGCTCGTATCTATTACTATCTTTTGAATAATTTCCATCTATCGATTCTTTTTGTTTGCATCTACTCGGTACATCTCCTTCTCTTTGGTGTCTCAGAAAATAGGCTAGCTGCATTGAAAGTAATGAATCAACTGCTGCTATCAGTGAAGCTTAGGAAAATGATCAGTTACAGGTATCTATAGGTCTGTCGGTTTACTTTTTATGCTCTTAAGAATAAAATAAATCCTGTTTTCATGTTAAAAGTAAAGTTGGATAACAATAAATAAGCTTTCATTGATAGCATTACCGAATGACCTTTTTTCACATGCAAAAAGAACATAGAAGAACCCTCTTACCTTAAGCCTTATTTGTATAATGACAACCAAATTATTTTATCTCATTTCTCTTCATCATTTACCTTGTTGATGAAGATGAATGAGTTCTACACTGAACCAAAGCTCGTCTGTTGTTGATTCATGAGGCCTGAATTCAAGTCGAATAGATAATACTTTTAACGCAAATAGTGAATGGTAGCACAAGTTTATGCGTTTCATCCAACAATTGTTTTTTTGTTTGCCTTCGTCCGCCAGTTAATTTAGAGCTGGTTGTCAAAAATGAAGTGATGCATAGGCTTGTCATTGTTCTCTTGTAGCTATGCAATTTTAAATTAAGTAGAATCGCATTTGAGGCTGTATATACTTCTTGCATTAAGCATCACTATGGGTGATTTTCCCTCAAACACTCAACAAAGCAAGAAAACGCAAGGGCTTTATTATACTATGTTTGATTGAATTGTTAATTATGAGCAAAATAGGTGGGAAGAAACGGCTATAGACCAAACGATCTGCACGTGTAACACATACAGCCACCATAAAAGTAGCTATTACTGCAACAATATGCTTTTTACAGCTTTACTCTCTTTTACCTTCTTTGTTTGATCTTACTCTGATTTCTGTACAAACATGTCAAAAAAACTCTCTTACCAATGGAAAAAAGGTATATTCATATAGTTTTAAGGCCTACAAACCCTATACTTAGACTTTTATTACTAGCGCTGCGAACTTATCTTTTGCAAAATAAGGATATTTCCGTCTCTTTAAAGGATTTTCGCGCCAAGAACAGCGATCAGTTTAATGAATGGTCAAAAGGGCTAAAGAACCCAGGAATGACATGGAAGAAAAGATGGAGTACCTACCTTAAAGAATTGAAAATCGTAACTCGTTAACGCGTCCAGCCATATAAAATGAACTTACCTTTCTCTTACTATTAATACATAGACTGTCTATAGTAATGAAGAGCCTGACTGGGACAATATCGACAACAATAACAACAACAACAACAGCAGCAGCAGCAACAACAACAAAAGCAGTAGCAACAACAACAGCAATACTAAAACAAAAACGACAACGTCATCGTGCAAGTATCAGCAGAAATTGACAGAGGGCGATCTACAAAAGGTGAGGCAAAGATACAATGCAATCGATGCAGCAAAGAAGACTACGCTAAAGACAGGAAAAGTAGTGGAAGATGTGATGTTGGAATATGCTATGCATATTCCATACGAACAGTAAGCTCAATTGACCACATCTTAGATAATATCATCTGATATCCCACTTTTTTTTAGCCCTCTTCATCATGCTATCCTCGATCTTGATGACAAGTCGGTTGTTGATGTCTTGTTTGAAGAAAAAGAAGCTCAAGAGCTAAAAGCTGGAAGTTCCTCTCTTGCAGCTCCACTACCTGAAGACATTGCTGCTTTGTTAGGTGGCATCAGCAGTATGAGCATCTTTGATGACATTTGGAGCAGAATTGAGCAGACTGCAGCAAATCCCAGAGGTAATCCCGGTCTGTTCTGGGCCAAGGATGCTCTCAAGTCTTGTTTGCTAAGATTTGTTGAAGGTGACGTGCTTGAGTTGTCAGACTTTTCCGAAAGAGACTACATGTCTCAAATCTGGCCTTTTGTTTGCTCTCTTTCTTTAGGCACTGTTTTTAAGACCCACCAGTAAGTATAACTCTGTCTTTTTTTTTTCTCTTCTTTCTTACATTTCATGTTAATCTGACAAATATTTCATTTCATAGGGAGATTGAAAGTCTTGCTTCTGCTGCTCTAGCCAATGCTACTAGGGTGATATCTGGCTCTGAGCCAATGAAATCGCTTGTCATAGGTATGATACCAGACTGGTCATACTGGTATTTGGGAAAAGAACTTGGCGGAGTAGAAGTTGCTGCTGAAAAGAAGAGCGTTGCAACCAAGGTCCTCAACGAGGTCAACATGAAGTTACCTCTTTTACTAGCTGCACAATTGTCAATGTTGGGTTCTGTACAAGAGACATGCACTATCGGTATCTTCTTGAATAGTAAGTTAGCAATAGCACTCCCACTATCTATTTTTATTTGTTGTTAAATGTATACTTTTGTATGTTACTTTAGAGCTTGACCTTCAAGCTATGGTACTTCGATCGCCTTTGGGAGGCTATATGCAACTAAAAAGAACTAAGCAAATTCCCTTCCCCCGCCATGTACAACAAGTACATGCTTGTATGGTACCTTTGCTTACGATATTGTACAACTGCAGACAGTTGATGGACAGTACGGCTGCAAAGATAAGCCAGCCTCCTATAGATATAGATATTTATTGAGCTCTTTATTACTTCAATTTTATTTCTGTCATCTTCTTTTGACCGTTATTATTTGCCTCTGATAAGCCTAAGTGCTATATTTTGTTTATTTGTTTTGCGTTAAAAGTATTATCTATTCGACTTGAATTCAGGCCTCATGAATCAACAACAGACGAGCTTTGGTTCAGTGTAGAACTCATTCATCTTCATCAACAAGGTAAATGATGAAGAGAAATGAGATAAAATAATTTGGTTGTCATTATACAAATAAGGCTTAAGGTAAGAGGGTTCTTCTATGTTCTTTTTGCATGTGAAAAAAGGTCATTCGGTAATGCTATCAATGAAAGCTTATTTATTGTTATCCAACTTTACTTTTAACATGAAAACAGGATTTATTTTATTCTTAAGAGCATAAAAAGTAAACCGACAGACCTATAGATACCTGTAACTGATCATTTTCCTAAGCTTCACTGATAGCAGCAGTTGATTCATTACTTTCAATGCAGCTAGCCTATTTTCTGAGACACCAAAGAGAAGGAGATGTACCGAGTAGATGCAAACAAAAAGAATCGATAGATGGAAATTATTCAAAAGATAGTAATAGATACGAGCAATCGATCAAGTGTCTAGTAGTATAATGTCATTGCAAGAACCAACATAATATTTTTTTTTAGTTAGTTTTCCGCCTCAAATGTGTTAACAATACATGAAGAGGATGGTCCTCTTTATCTCTCTAACATATTGGGATGTTTTCAAGAACCCACCTAACTAATAAACAAAAGCGTCTTATTATTGGAATGAACAAAAACGGTTTGACACCCAAGCAAGTTTATATGGCTGCAGGTACAAAACTGTCAAGTGTCTATACACTCCTGAGAAGACAAAAGTTGCAAGGTGCTACAGGATCTGGAAGATCTACAAAACTGGCATCAAGGTTGATGAGGGTTCTGAAGAGGACCATCATGCTCAACAGTAGAGCAGCTTTGACCAAGTTGACTTCTTCTTTGCCCGTCAAGGTGCATCGTGATATCGTCCGACATACAATGCATAGAATGAGGTACAGAACCCGTGTGACACAAGAGAAGCCTTACTTGAACCCACTCCATCGAAGAAGAAGACTGAACTTTGCCAGAAAGTATAGACACTATAATCGTTCAACTCATGGATCTGAAGTAGCCACTATTATAATTGGTGATGAAAACGATGATGACACTCTTAACTCAAGAGACATGTTTGTTCGTTGTCAAGACGATTCACTTACTAGAGTTAATAAGTCCAATCCGTTCTACGACCCATTACACTATGTTCTTTTGTTTCCTTCGGGTGAACCTGGATGGAGTATCAACACCAAGAGTACCTCTGGCAACCATAAGATAACCGTCATGGAGTTTTACAGCTTTTGATTGATGTATAGATCAAATGACAACCATATATTGCACTCCTTTGGCAATCTCTTTCAGCAGTATATTGTTGACAATTATGCTAAAATGAAACAAAATCGATTGCCATACATTCGTTTGAACCAGAAAAAGCTAAGATGTGAAGCCTATCAAGGTTTGCAAGATGCTGTCCATGTCAACGATTATGTCAACTCGGCTGATCCTCAAAGTTTGGCAAACATTGGCAAAAGAGTTATATTGCCATCTTCGTTTATTGGTGGTCCACGACACATGGCTCAACTTTATCAGGATGCCCTTAGTATCGTTAGAAAATTCGGTAAACCCGACTACTTCATTACTTTCACATGTAACACTAAGTGGCCCGAAATCCAACGAGAGTTGTTATTTCATCAAAAAGCTTCAGATCAACCCGATCTTTGATCTAGAGTCTTCAACTTTAAGCTTCGAGAACTTCTAGATGATTTGACAAAAAAGCATGTCTTAGGTAAAGCCATTGCGTTCGTTTATACCATTGAGTTTCAAAAGCGAGGCTTGCCTCATGCACACCTTCTCTTGATCGTTGATCCTTCTGACAAACCACAAACCATCGAGGATTATGATAAGATTGTACCTGCTGAGATTCCCGATCCTAATGCTTTTTTTTAGCATTTGAAACAGTTACCAAACATATGGTTTATGATCCATGTGGAGTCCTGAATTCTAACGCTGTCTGTATGGATGCAGAGAAAGGGTGTACGAAAGGGTACCCCAAGGAATTCTGTGAAGAAACAACTGTCAATCTCAATGGAGGCTATCTTATCTATAGAAGACGCAACAATGGATCATCAATCCCCAAATCATCAATGGACATACCTCACAACTTATACCTTTGTTCAAAGTATGATGCACACATCAATGTCGAGCTATGCTCTTCTATCAATAATGTCAAGTACGTCTACAAATATGTGTATAAAGGTCATGATCGTGCATCTATGTCTGTTGAACAAAACGACGAGATCAAGTCATTCGTTGATGCAAGATACGTATCTGCACCCGAAGCTTGCTGGAGATTATTCTCCTTTCCTATGCATAAGGAATCATCATCCCACCAGAGACTTGCTATTCACCTAGAAGGCGAAGAGCCTGTCTATTTCAGCGAGGATGATGATATTTTCAATGTGCTTCAATGCACATCCATCCAAGAGAGCACTCTTACAAGTTGGTGTAAAACAAATGCAAGTGATCCTAATGCAAGATCAAATATGTATCCCAACTTCCCAGAAGAGTATGTCTGGCATGATGAAAAGGAACTAAGAAGATGGGAAAAACGTGTTCGTGGCTTTGATGAAACAATTGGTAGAATCTATGCAGTGTCTCCTAAACAAACTGAACTGTATCATTTGCGAATGCGACTCCACCATGTTTCTGGTGCTACTTCATTTGCTCATTTAAGAACAGTGGATGGTATTGTTTACTCAACTTTTCAAGAAGCCTACCGTGCTCTACACTTACTTGAGTCTGATAATCAATGGAGTTGATGTTTAGAAGAGGCTGCTCAAATTCAAACCCCCTGTTAGTCTTTGAAGACTATTTACAATTTTGTTAATTTTCTGTACGCCATCTGATCCTTATCAACTTTGGCTGGAATTTCCAAATGAGTTATCAGAAGACTATTTTCATCAACTTAGAAATGATCCATGTTTTGATTCGGTTCTAAACAGTATCTCTAAAACAGCTTACAATAATGCATTGCTTGATATCGATGATATTTTAGCCACACAACATGAACCAAGCTTAATTCGCTATCCCGGATTTGTGCTGCCAACAACCGATACAAGAAGTCATTATGCTAACGCAGGTGTCAGTCGCTTGATTCGAGAATAAGATAGACTAAACATGTTTGTTCAGCAAAGTTCTGTCTCTGAGGATATTGTTAGATTAAACAATGATCAACGTCAAGTCTTCGATGCCATCATGCGATGTGTCAAAAGGGACAGCTACCAATCAACAGAATATTCTAGATTTTTTTGTTGATGGTCCAGGAGGTACCGGTAAGACCTACCTGTTTAACACCCTTTTAAAAGCTGTTAGATCTGCCAACGATGGCTACACCTTAGCTGTTGCATCCAGTGATACAGCTGCTTTGCTTTTGGAAGGTGGTAGAACTGCATACTCCATGTTTAAAATACCCTTGGGAACATCATTGACCACTTTCTGTGATGACAAACCTCAATCTTCAACAGCTGAATTGCTGAAGAAAACAAAATTAATCATATGGGATGAATCGTCTATGATCAACAAATCAACACTTGAAACTATCGATCGTACCTTCAAAGACATCTTCAGTAGAACAAACGAAGCCCTGTCTAATGTTCCATTTGGTGGTCGACTTATGCTTTTTGGTGGCAATTTTAGACAAGTACTTCCTGTGGTCAAACGAGGCAACAGATCAAGCATTGTAAATCAATGCATCAACCGATCTTTCTTATGGCCATCTTTTTCTCTAATGAAGCTCCAAATTAACATGGGAGTTCAACAAGCTCAAATGAATAATGATATTCGTTTATCTGAAGAACTACAACAGTTTGCAGATATGCTACTGGCGATTGGTAACGGATCTATGGAAACCTTAAGAATACCGGGTTTTACCAGAAACCGAATTATTGACACTGAGTGTATCAAAATCCCAGATTCAATGCTTATCCAAGGCGATAACCTTTTAAACCTTCTGCCTGCAATTTATCCAGAGATATCATCCAGTGAGAATACTCCCCACACAAATCCTCAGAGTCTGATCAAATCAGCAATTCTTACTCCTACTAATTCTTTTGTTGCTGAAATCAATCATCTCTTGATTCAACGATTTCCTGGAGAATTAAAAACTTACCTCAGTGTTGATGAACTTCTCAATAATGAGCAAAACATGGAGTATCCAGTTGAATTGCTTTACCTGATTCAAAATGGATCCATTTCTCCCCATGAGCTCAAGTTAAAGGCTGGTTCGCCCATCATGCTTCTTAAAAACTTAGACGCCACGAATGGTTTGTGCAATGGTACTCGATTGGTAGTCAAATCATTATTGCAACATGTCATTGAAGCAATTATTGGAACGGGCGCATTTGTAGGCTCTGTAATATGCATTCCACGCATCAAGTTTATCACTGACTCTAATGACGCTATTCAATTCAGTTGTTTTCAATTTCCTGTAAAACTTTCTTTTGCAATGACTATCAACAAAGCTCAAAAATGGCAGGCAAAAGGTGTGCAGTGGAAGATTTAGAAGTATCTACAAGCCTCCTTGCCAACACAAATTTGATGCTGTAAGTTCCAACATGCCTATCAGGTTGCAATTAGTTGATAGTCGTTGGTTCGTTTCTTGCATCGTAGACAAGGAGGTGGAAGACAAGTGTCCAGCCGTGACAGAAAGCCAACTAACTGATTCGGCAGGTATTAGCACTCAAGATGTGAATTCCTTAGTGGCCAGCGCCCTCTACAAACTGGAACATGTTTTGAACACTTGTGACGACAAAAGCCGCAAGATGTATATTGTCAAGCAGATTGAAGAATGGTACAATGAGTCTAAGAAATCAAACTCTCAACCCATTCTCAAACCTAGTTCCCAATTAAAGAGCATAGGTACGTTTTTGATTGCATATGTTAAGCTTGCATTGACATAACTCTAGATGATAAAGTATTTGAGAAGACCAATAAGAGGGATCCTCTCAAATTTGAAAGAGATCAAATGAGACAGAAGTAGGTAGTAAAGAAGAACGTTGAAATCGCAAAAAAAAAAAAAAAAACCACTAGGCAATCAAAGGTATTGTAGAGCTTCATGTAGATATTACCGATAGTAGATCTAACAATATTGTAATGCAGCTGGAATTACAAGTGCAAATGGGTCTCCATTGCCTTCACCAATCCGCCAATCGATTCTATTCAACATGATTGAAAATGTCGTTGGATGGAAATATGTAGTGCCAAATGGAAACTCCGGCTTTCGTACTGTTGCTGCAGCTGTTGGGCTTGGAGAAGAAGGATGGCAAAGTGTGAGAAAAACTCTGTTAACAACATTGAATTCAAACAGAGCGTTATATTTGAAGTATGCCTGCTATCAATCTGTTGAATGGTTTGACTCCTTAAGTGTGAGCTTAGAATCTAATGATAGCCCTTGTGGCATTCAACACTATATGCAAATGACCTCAACAGATAAACTTATATTGAACTTTATGATTTAAGCATATACATAACTACTCATTAGGCTATTTGATAAGCAATGCCTATCAAAGGCCAGTTGTTTTTTTTTCGAAGGCAACAAGCGTAACATTCTTCCCTGATTGTATGCAAAATAGTAACTCTCCTGTAGTATTAGCTTTGCATCAGTTTGAAAACAGGAGTTAATCTCTCAATCACTATTACCAGCTCGTACTTCAACCTGGAAGCCCTTGGCCTGAAACAATTTTCAACAACTACCAGTGTTGTATGGGTAGGTGTTTATCAGAGGCAATAATAAAAAAACCAGAAAAGTACAACTAATACTCAATTAAGTTTATTAAGTAAAAACTAAGCGATCTTTCTTTAGCTAACAAAATATGCCTCTATTTATATTCTTTGATTTGGTGATGAGAAAAGACTTGGTCCATGATGCACAATGTCTGATCTTCAATCACATCTTGTATTGTCTATCTCTAAGCAGTTATTTATAGCAAGCCGACTTTATGACTCTTGCATTGCTATACAAATAAAACATCTTCAGTGTTCCTTTTGGGTTCAGATAAGACCTTAAATAACATCAATTCAGATCAAACACATGACATCTTGAATTCAGGAGTAATACAAAATCTCCTGCCAAATAAGCAGTGAAGACTTGGTTATCATATGAAACACTCAAATGTATTGCTCTCTAAGATATTTATTCACTTTCTGAGTCAAGGTAGAGGGAGATAACATATAATTCTGTTGTTTTATACAACAACCAGTATTGTTCTGAAGCCAACTTTGCTTCATGGCAATCACTTTACGAGCCGCAATTACCAAATAAAATTAATAAGTGTACCGAGTGTGTTGGAATTGATACCCGTCTCGGTACCATTAACTCAACACAACCACCACAACCACCACAACCACCACAACAAGCACAAAAAATTGCTATGTATGCAGGAATTGATACCCTTCATGGCAAGAACCAACAACATTCAAAATTCCAAAAAGAAAAGAACTTGAAAAAGTTATCTTACCTCCATGCAAGTGCGATTCCATAATCGAAGACTACACTAACATTAATCCTCAATGCGATTTCTATGGATCGGATTTCGAAGGTGAAGTTCTTCAATTGTTGATGCAACTCGAACATCAAAAATACCTGAATGAAAAAGAAAGACCGTTCAAATATTTGAAATCCAAGCAAAAACACCTAGCAAATGCTGCTTTGACCTACTGTAAGGTTCATGCAATGCATGACCTTCAAGAAAATTAAAAGAAATGAACCACCCTGTCGATCTTTTGGAGAACAGCAGCCTTGAAGACATAGATGACAGGATAACCGGATGTTTGAGCTTATAGAACAAGATGATGAAAGCGGTCTAGCCAAATTGATGTATAATTCATACGAGAACTTTGTGTCCAGAATCAAGGAGGAGGGATTCGTGCAAACCTATCGGCACTTAGTTGTTGCTTCCAAGACAAGCATTTTTTTGGTATTTTTGGTCTCATTAATAACTAATTGCAGAACTCTAGACTCTTTATTTAGCCAGGATACTAGGGAGCTGATGGGGCAAACCTGATTTATAGATAGGTATTAAGAAAGGCAAAATTGAAATCAGATCAAAATTTCAATGACACTCTTCGCTTTTCTCTTGTTCCTGCGGTAGGAGTTTTATTTATTGCAGAGGACTTGTACGGCACAAAGCCAAAATATGACGATAACGAAATTAGTTGTGCGTACATGATTATGGACTTTACAACTAACAGCTTATATCACATAAAATTAGAATAAAGATCTATCCAAAGTGTTGAAAACACAAATCCGCATCAGCAACCCGAAGAAAAAATGAGATGTGCAAAAAAAAAAGTGACATGTGTAGAAAAAGTGAGGTGTGTGGAAAAAGTGAGGGGAGGAAAATATGGGGTGTACCAAAATTTATAAAATAGAGATAAATGATTGGGCGAAAATAAAAAGTGAGGTGTAAACTCCCAAAAAGAAATTCTTGTGAGGTGAATATAGCCAACCCGGCTACATTAGGACTTATGATACAATTGACGAGTATATCACAAACTCCACCTCCATTACGGTAATAAAATTAGCACCTCCGCTTCGCTCTGATTAATTTTATTGACCTTTATTATGGTGCATTGTAAGATGCTCGTAACTGATAGTGATGACTTGCGTCAATACCTATGCGATTGTAGTTTTATATTCATCTCTCTCTGTTGGAGAAGAGGCAGGCACGCCAGTGTCTCTTCAAAAGGCTTCCAGGGTCCTTCTTTTGAAGTCAATCTTGTAACGCCAACATGAAGGGATTGAGACTTAGTTGGAGAAGAGGCAGGCATGCCAGTGTCTCTTCACAAGGCTTCCAGGGTCCTTCTTTTGAAGTCAATCTTGTAACGCCAACTAAGTCTTTACTGTTCGTTTTGAAGATGCCTTTAGGTGTTTTCAAGTATTCCTATACAATTGTAGTTTTATATTCATCTCTCTCTGTTGGAGAAGAGGCAGGCACGCCAGTGTCTCTTCAAAAGGCTTCCAGGGTCCTTCTTTTGAAGTCAATCTTGTAACGCCAACATGAAGGGATTGAGACTTAGTTGGAGAAGAGGCAGGCATGCCAGTGTCTCTTCACAAGGCTTCCAGGGTCCTTCTTTTGAAGTCAATCTTGTAACGCCAACTAGATCTTAGACTTTTTTTTTTGGTTGCTGAACAAATAGAAGAAACATTTTTGGACTTACATATCTACAGAGAAAAGTAAATGCATACACATTTATAAAGCTGATTGGCTTGGAACTGATCGACCGATTAACTTGGCCAGCTTGTTTTAAATGCACTTCGTACATTTCTATTTGACACGGTATTTCAAGATCTAGTACTGCTGGGTACTACAAATCGGCGGCTTTCTCATTTTCCGAAGCTATTAGCTACCATCCGATTTTGCGCCAAGCGGTTGTGAACTAGCTTTTGAATCGGTTTGATTCATGATCACAAAGATATTCAAAAACCTTTGGCATTCTATTCGATTCTCTGTTAGTCAATGGGGCTGTTTATTGAGAAATTGTTATGGAAGGTCAAACCATTTACCCAAATGGCCAAGTTGGCGAAACGAAGACAGAGGATGTGGTTGTAGGCTCTCTAGCCGCGCTTTTATTCTCAGATTAATAATAATAAAAAAAAAATTCACAATCCTATTTCTTTATACCTTTCTAAGCCGCGCATCGTGGAAATTACAGAACAGTATGAACAACTTATATATGAAGAAATTAGAGAATACAGAGCATTCAAGCAACGACTCCATGCTCGAGAACTTAGTAATAAAGGGCAAAGAGACCTCCCAGAGGAAATTCATCTCGAACTGGAGGAAACTTCGAAGTTTAACCTTAAAAAGAAACTTAAGCAATACCACCGAGATACAATCAAGTATGGGAGTGGAAAATGGACTCAAACAGGGACGATCAACAAAGTTTTTCTCCCGGAACTTAAGCGATATCAATGCAATGCAGCCCAAATGGTGTCTGCCATTGGGAAAGGCGCTGACAGACTGCGAACAGCTGGTAGAGGAGCCACCTAGATATTTAGTGAGCTCAAATATATCTTCGACGAAGGGGGAGATGAAGAAGCACTACGAAAAACCTTGGAAAAGATTAGGTGTCTTGCCGTCTATTGTCTTGCAACCGACAAAGAGATGGACAGCGACGCAAAAGAAGTATCAGCCAAAGCAATCCAACTTTTAATCAGTCTTAGATACATGGAGGAAGAAGATGATGAAGAAGGAAAAGACTACTTTTCATTCCCGCAGAAGTGGAAAAGATCCAAAAGACTCGATTTGAAGAACCAGTCATCCGTAAATCAACAACAAAGCGATTTGGAGGATTCGGTAGAGATAGATCCAATGGATACAACTACAGAGGAAAATCCTTCGGATCAAGTCATTTTTTTGGCAAGCTAAGAGGCAGAGGAGGCTCGACACAGAAGCCCCAACAATCACCCGACACAGGGAACAACAACATCAACTAGCAGCCATGAAGATCGAAGAAAAACCAACAAAAAACAATAGAAAAGATAAAACCAACAAAAACAGTAGAAGACAGAAACCTAACAAAAACAACAGAACAACATTATGTGATCCCACAGGATGGAATCCCACCAGGCGGTCGCTTACAGAAATTTACTTAAAGCTGGAAGAAGAAGATACATCATCAATGGCCCTTGTCTGTTATAGAGGAAGGGTACAAGATCCAATTCCAGAAACAACCTGTGCCGCGGAAGTAAAAACTAATGAAATTGGGAGAGACAGACCAGTCATCTGTGGATGCAGCAGTGAACTCATTCTTGAAATCGGAAGTGACCGAAAGATCGCCCAATCAGGACAACAGATTTCTGTCCAATCTTTTTACAACTCAAGAGCCGAACAAAATTCAACTTATCCTTGACTGCCGAAAGATCAACGAATTTGTACAGTGTCACCATTTCAAGATGGAAGGCGTACCGGCGTTGAGGGAGATCTTGGAGGAGGAAGACTTTATGTGCAAGATAGATCTGAAGAATACTTACACCGTAGTACCAATTCATCCGGAATCTCGACGGTTTCTATCGTTCCAACACACAGGCACAATTTATCAGTACTAATCTTTAGCCTTCGGCCTAAGTGTAGCCCCTCGAGTATTTTCAAAGCTGACGAGATTTGCCTTAGAACCATTGAGAGCGAGAGGAATACGCCTTGTGTATTACCTCGACGGCATTTGTGCTTTGGCGAGAACCAAGAGGGAAATGGAAGCAACAGTGGAGGAAACACTGAATCATCTATTAGAATTGGGTTTCATAATCAACTATCAGAAGAGCGATATCAATGCAAAGCATGATCAGGAATTTCTAGGCTTCAACTTCGACAGTGCGAAAATGAAGATCAGTGCTCCACAAAAGAAGATGAGCAAATTGATTGCACGAGTTCGCCACCAGCTTTGGGAGAGGCATTGTTGAGAGTGAAGTTTCTACAGAGAGACTTGGCAAGAAGTTTGAAAGTTTACAGGTACAATTGGGAGAGCCCATGCAAATTATCGAGCGACAGTTAGAAAGAATTAACATGGTGGACAGAAAAGCCCGAGCTATACAATGACCTGGATATCAAGAAGCAGATAGAGTGTCAGGAGCCGAAGGTGACGGTATACGTAGACACTTCGGACACAGGATGGGGAATAGCATCCGAGATGATCCAGACAAATGGGTATTGGGCAGAGGAAGAAGAAGAAACCTCGATCAATGCTCGAGAACTGAAGACAATTCTATTTGCAGTGAAACTACATGCCGAAAATACCAAAACTCAATCATCCACATCCATACCGACAACATGACGGCATTGAAGCACGCCAAAAAATCAGGGAGGACAGCCTCAGCCCTTTTACAGACCTTAACACTAGAGATTCAGCAGGTTGTGACAGAGTACAATCTACAGATACATTATTTTCACATTCAAGGAGTCAAGAATGTCCAAGCAGACAAACTGAGCAGAATTACCAAGCCAATCTACGAATGGACTTTACCAAGAAGATTCTTCCAGAGGATTTAACGTCGTTGGAAGGTGATGGTAGACGGATTTGCCACCAGAGAGAACAGACGAATGAAACAATTTTGGAGCCTCAATCCAGATCCGGAAGCACTAGCATGCAATGCGTTCAAGCAACAGTGGCTGAAGGAGGGACTGTATGCTCATCCGCCCTGGAAGCTGGTTCCTGCAGTACTAGGAAAGGCAAAGAGAGACAAGGTGAAGTCAATGGTGTTGGTGACACAGACTTGGCCCACGCAATTCTGGTGGCCAATGGTGATGAACATGAGCAAAGGGAAACCCTTACAATTCCAAATCAACAAGAAACTGAAGTTAACCGCCTGGAAATTATCAGGCTACACAAAACAGAAGACAACATTTCAGAAGCTGCAAGCCAATATCTAGAAAATTCCAACAAAAAGAGTACTCACAAACACTATGATGCTTTGTGGAGAAAATGGGTTAAATGGTGTAGCGAAAATGAACAGACTATAAATCCTATGGAGTATAACCCAAACGCGGTTCTCGAACATCTAGCAGCCAACAACCAGTTTTCCTCTCAACATTTGAATACAATGAGATAAGGCATTGCCTCTGTTTACCGAGTGATGCATCCAGACAAACCACCATTAGCATCGAATGATCGAATTTTGCAGTTCTTTAGGGCCAAGAGAAGAAAAAATCCAAAACTGAGAATAGCAACAAGGAGGTTTATCCGGTTGAACCTGTATTTAAGATGATACGTAGTTGGGAAGAAAGTGATCTGTTACCATTAAGACAACTACAATTATAGACTTTGCTGTTACTCACGATTGCTACTATGTGGAGATCTCGTTCGGATATGAGTGCATTACAATTTCGCAATGTCACTTTTGGACTACTGAAATCAATGAAATTAAGGGTGTGACGTTACTCGCAAGAAGCCCAAAGGAGATTGACTCAAAGCAATCAAAGATAGGTGTCATCAGTGAAGAAAGGGTGTGTCCTGTAAGAACACTATGTGTATTTGCTGACAAGACAAAGGAAATCAGGAAGAACTTGAAGGAAGATTACACTTTGTTTTTGACTTACCTGACATCAGATGACAAAGAGAAAGAACCTGTATGTCCAAAGACGATTGGAAACTGGGTGAAAGAAGCCCTAAAGGAGGCAGGCATTGATACTGAAGTGCACAAAGTTTATTCTTTGAGAGCAGCAGCAGCAATATTGAAAGGAGCAACCTTTCAGGAAGTCAAGACTCATGGCAATTGGAGCCAAAATTCCAGCACTGTGGAGGATTACTACTTCAGACCACCAAATCAACATGAAGCTCGTAGGATAATGACAGAACGAATTTTTCAATCTACTGAAAATCAAACCACATCTGAAGTCGGAGTGAGCCATACGGCATTTGTGGTAGGTACGACCCACAATTCATCTTCATCGAAAATTGTCGGCTTGTGCTTAAGCTCGCATCTCTAACATGCTAATTTTCTCCACATTATGTCATGTGTTGAGGGCTAATCGTCCTCCCATCAGATTCTTCAACCAGGTTAGTTTCAGCATATCCTATGGGAATTTTCAGAAATTCCAGGCCATTGTGCCTGTTGCCAAAAACCAAAAGGGACGCCTCGGTTCCAGATCCATGTTTACGATAGCGGGTGTTGCAAAGGCGGTGTGGGTTGACACCTCTACATGACTATCATTCTATCTGTGTTGTTTGGTCACCTTATGCATACACTGCAAGTAACATACAGTCGATCTTTATATCCAGTTCCTTTGGTGCTGCCCAAAGTAACATTGAAGTTGTCCTCTAATTCGAAGTTGGTCATTGTCGACATTATGGTCAAACTCTTCAGGAGAGTCTGCTACCCCATCGTTTTCTTGTTGAATGCTCTCTGCTTAATTCCTTGCAAGTAAGTTTGAATTTGAGAGACTAAAAATCTGTGTTAGTCTCTCTTTTGAAAGATAGAAAATGTGTTGCTGTTGTCGATGTTAGCAGAAAAAAAACATGCAAGGGCTGTGGGAAATACAGTTGTCCAGGAAGGTTCAATCGAGAAAACTGTGTTTCTGCCTCTTGCTTAAGCTGTGGCAACTCAAAAGATTGCAAAGGAATATAGGACGAAGAAAAATGTAACAACTAAAATAAACATCTAAACAAAATGCCATATTTCATAGTTTAACAAGCATTGATTTCAATTTTACTTCATGCTTGATAGAATTAGGACACCGTTGTACAGGATGTCAGAACGCTTTTTCGACATCATGAAAGATGCAAAAATAATGTCAAGCTGGCATCCCAGGACGTAATTTACATCCTTGATTTTTGATCGGTGGACAGCTATTTGTTCATTAGGATAGAAATACCTTGCATATCAAGTAGTTTTCAAAAAGTCCTAAAGCAGTATAGTTTCTCAGAATATGATGGATATCAGTTTATTCGATTGATAAGCCGTTCAGAAACTTGGTATATTTTTTGGTGTCTTAAATTTAAGAGTTTAATGACAGGTTTACCGCTTTCGTTTATTAGAAGTATGGTCCTGCTCTTTTAATATTCTCTTCCTACGCTCCTCTTCATGTGCACGTCGTTTACTGAACAACCAAAATCAATGCCCTCTTCTTTTGTTAAATTCTATTATTCTTTACTTACTTTTCTCTTTCAGCTAGTTGATTGCGTACCTCGGGATAAGTTGGTAAAAGTGAAGGATCTTGAGCTCTAGGTGCTTCGTGAAAATAAGGATGTGTTAAGGCCTGCTTGACAGTGAGTCGTGACTTGGGGTTATAAGTAAGCAATCCAGCGAGTAAATTGGTTGTTTGCTCACTCCATCGTGAAAATACTTCTTTCAGGTTACTATAGCTAACAGAAATACGAAGTTCGTTTACTTATAGCTACTATGTTTTTAATAGGTACATACCTTTGCTTTGGAAAGACAAGCAGTTTAGCTTGAGGCAGTTTATCAAATCCTGGCCAGATGGCTTCATTAGGTGTTCCCAACAGTTTGACGACTAAATCAAGCTGTGCTTGCTCTGTGTTGCCTGGCAGTAATGGCTTATGTTGCATCAATTCACCCATAATACATCCTGCAGACCATAAATCAACAGCCGTTGTATAGTTTGAATCGCCAAATAAAACTTCAGGTGCTCGATACCAAAGTGTCACTACATTGGGAGTCATAGGTTTTCCAGGTAAACTCAGTGTTCTGGCTAGACCAAAATCAGCTATGTAGAGTTACAGTCAGCTATTAATGTATACTTGTGCTTCTTTTATTACCAATCTTTAGTAAGCCTGTGGATGTCAACAACAAGTTTGACATCTTCAGATCTCTATGAATGATAGAATGACTATGGCAGTACTCTAATCCACGAAGTAACTGAAGCATCAAACATTTAACTATACCGAAGAGAAATTAGTTTCGCCATTCAGAAAACTGTTTACCATTTCTTAGCTTTACTTTCTGAAGCTGTATAAGGTGTTGTCACAATATCTAATAAACTGCCTAAATCCTTCATAATTCTTCTGTCTTCAGTGATTTTTGATTTGATTTTTGGGTTCAAAAACTCACTTGCTCACAATATTCCATGACTAAAAAGATAGATTCTAAACGAGGTCCAACAGCAACATCAGTGACGTTGACGATGTTTTGATGTTTCATACGCTTCAATATACTGATCTCTCTTAAACTCGATACTGGCATGCCGTCTGTTTCTCTTTCCATTCGAATTTTCTTTAGGGCAACAATTTGCTTTGTCCGTGAATCTTTAACACGACTATTAACACGGCATTGAGCGCTAGCTTTTGTTGTTTCTGCTAAGAGTACTTACTAGACAACACCATAAGTGCCCTCACCAACTCGATTAAGTTTTTGGAAATCTTCAACATCTCGGCAATTACCAAAAAAGGGTGCTTCTACACAATCAACGTGAGCACCTTTGACAGTAGTCAGCTTTATTTGACGAGTTGCAACTTGTTGTTGTTGTTGCTCTGTTGAAATAGCTGGATCTGTCATGACTTTGTTAAATGTACAGAGAGACAAAGGGAGTAAAAAAAATCAAGGAAGGTGTCGTTTATAAATCCCGATTAAGGTTAATTCTCTTAGTGGCCGTTATTTAACATTTGATTAAAATTCTTGTGCAAGTTGTCTGTTGTTATTATACGTGAGATATCAACAAATACATTGTACAATAAGATAGACGTATTCCTTATCATCTTACTCTGCCCATCATATTGCTTAGTTTCTTATGATATAGGCTCAATGAACAGTAGTTACTCGATCATTTGTTTAGCAGTCAGAAGACTAACATCAAAAGAATGTTTTCACACTATTCGTATTCTAAAGATGTCTAGTGATTATGAAAGTGGAAAAAGTTATGCTTTGAGAGGGCATCAATTCGATTTCTTATGCAATTGCATGTTACATCTAGTGTTACGTGGCTTTTTCAAGATATCGATTTGGCGCGTCTCTTTCTTCTCTTATTTTTATTGTCATTTTTTGCTTTGAATAATGGAATCCTCTTTACGTCAGCAAGTACATGAGCATATCACCGAGTATTCAGATCTAGTCAAAAAGTACTTTGCTTCTCTTTCAGCAGTGGCAGAGAATGCCTCGATTGAAAAGGCGAATCGACCAGAAGAAATAATCAAGCAGATGGCTTTTGTAGATCAAAAGTTACAGCAAGCTGTTGAACATAGTAATTAACGCTATATGCTACAAGACTTCCACTTATTCATCACTTAATTGCTGTAGTTGAAAACCATCAAGCTCGTCAACAACAGATAGCGTCAGTTCAAGATGAGATTCAACAACATAATATAGCTTTGTTAGAGATTATTCAGAAACTAGGCACAGTCCGAGATGAATTGGATCTTAGTTTGGCAGAAGCTAAGATTGAATTGAAAGCAATAAAGTATGCAAGCGACTGTAAGTCTTATTATTCGCTTCCATTCTCCAATCATCCACTAACCTTTGTTTTTAGCCAATGTACAGTTCACTGATGTACTCTCTTATGCTTCCAAACTGTCAAAATATACCTCAGCACCACCCAACTTTGACAGTGGCAACAGAGATATCCGAGTTGATTTTGAAAAGCCATATCCTGATGAAGAAAGAATGCGTCGCGGGTTACTCTATTGGCAAAATACACCTCAGCATCATAAGGAGGATCAACGTAAGCTTTTACTTGTGAATGTAGTTTATGCTGATTTTAATCATTTTACGTTTTTTCTTTGTAGTCGAACATTCAGATAGCGAATCATCAGCAGATGAAGAGATGGTGGATGTGACTAATGCTAGACCTAATGAAGATTCAGGCGGTGATCCCTTCTGGATCCTTGATCTAAATCCTGATATGCAACCTTAGATAGGAACAAAATAACATAGTATAATTGCTATTAAATAGACAGAACAAAAAGAATTGCTTCAATGCGTCTAAGGGGTATGTTTCGCAAATATATAGTGGGCCAAGTGTACTTGAATTAGAATTGGAGTAAAAGATCGAGATATTGGTTCATAGATAGTTATCCTCACCAGGATTAATAACAAATTGCTATGAACACATTAATATCACTTCTTAGCTTCATTTCTAATCTTTCTTGAGTGGTCCTAGTGAATTTAAGTAAGCAGCGAAGCTGTCAAAACAATGATATTCACGCTCGCTATCTGTAGTTTGTGGAACTTGCAGCCTTTACCAATTTGCAATAGGCATACTGTTAAAAGACATGTGTTAATTTCTTTGTTTACTAGATAGCTATTGTAAAAATACAGCATAAAGATTTTTTTATTGCATAAGATGCTCTGATGAACATGTCTCTTATAGACAGAAGTTTAATTCAGGCATTTGAATGAGTTCGATTTGAGTCGACAGATATAATTTGGCATTCTAGAAATAAACTAATATTAGGATATTTTATATAGCTAAAATGCTTCCGCAATTCACATGTAATACATAAATAGACTAAGTCAACGCATCACTCATACCTTTCAGCTGTGAGAAGAAAGAATAACGCATCTGTCAAATCATGTAAGTTATTGCATGACAAGTTTTGTGTAACTTCAATGAAAAGAATATACTATAGAAGTACCAAAGAACTTCATAGTCACATACACTAAAAGGCAAAATATGTGCTTCTTTCCTTTTCTTTCTCATCTCCAACTGAATGAACCAAATCTTTAAAAGGTGCTTTAGGTAAGGCAGAAGTTTGTTCGTATCATTTTAGAACCCCCCTATTTCCCATGTTACAAATGCTTGCCTCTTTTGGTCTAAAACTTTCTTTTTTCTTTCTCTAATTTTTTACCACATATACATATATTGAAGTATGGCTGTGAGTCCTGTTTATGCCGAATCAGAAGAACTTGTTGCATTAGTTCGTGACGCGTCTAAGCTACCTGGCAGAGATTATGTAATTGTTGATGTGCGTGGTGATGACTTTCGAGTAAGTTCGATCCAAACATTAAGAAGACTTTGCTCTTACCTCGTCTATACTTAAGGGCGGGCATATTCCAGGCGCTATCAATGTGCCAGCTAACACAATGTATGATAAAGCCAATGAACTGATTCAACAATATAGCCATGTACCCGAAATCTATTTTCATTGTGCTTTATCTCAAGTAAGAGGTAAGAAAGGCTGTATTATTTTAATGGCAGACACATAAAGTAATAGGATCTGCATAGGCCCCAAATCAGCACGTATTTATAGCGAAACAATCAACAATTTAGGGAAAGAGACAGATCAGAAAGTCAAAATTTTACGTTATGGATTCGAAGGTTGGCATTCAAAATACAAACAAGAAGAAGATTTGATAGAGGATTATGATGCATCTGTCTGGCAGTGGGCATAGAACAAAAACAATAAAAAACGCACTTATTCTCGACGCAAGTTATCTAATCTAGCCTGTAAAGCATCATCACCACCTTCTGCTTGTGCCACTTTTTTACTTTCTGTTGCAATAGTGGGTGCAGATAATCCAGTGGGCACTTGATCCAGCTACAATTGAAAGAGAAATGAGATCTGAGTCCATAAGGTGGTTACTAAAATAACTTACCTGTTGATGCAGACTAATACCGATCTCATCCAACACTTTATTCACTATTTCCTCACTCTCTTCTTCATCTTCATCTTCTTCCATAGCGTCATCAATGGCATCTCCCATCATTTCATCCTTCATGTCCATAAGTTCACTTTCTCTTTCAAAGCTCATCATGATCTGTTGTATTTGAGGCAAATTCATCTTTCGATTCATTGATCCCATAGCCTTGGTGGCTCCTTTCATGGCCTGAGCCATTTGATGACTTGAACTCATGGTCTACAGAAACGCATACTATCATTATAACCACGCTCACCGCATCCTACAGATTTGTTGTATACTTGCCTGGATTCGTAGTCCAACTGCCTGAAGTTGGGTCTTCATACTGTAAAACTTTTGAATGTGTCTTCGAGTCCTTACAAGGTCTTTGGCCATCACTTTGCAAGCTCCCTTTTAGATAGATTAATGAACGATTGCTATCTTTCTTTCTTTTTTTTTATCAGTTTACCATTTGGTTTTCCTTAGCTGATTTCTTGATGTCAGCAACTAACTTCTTTTCTTGTCGTTCCAATCGCTCTCTTTCTCTATCTAGTTCGCGTTGTGCTTTTTGAAGACTACGCTGGTGTTCACGTAACTGTTCAGCAGGCGTCTTTCTTTTGCCAAATAAGAAGTTCTAATAGGTTTATATATACATAAGCTATCAGGTCATTTTACTTTCCATCTCGTTTACCATCTTGTGCTTGTTAAAAAAAAAGAAAAAGAAAGAGTGAAAGAGATTGATTATGCATTCGAAATTGTAAGCCCGAAGAATACACACACACACTATTTATTATTTACACTTTGGAAATTCTGTCTAATGTATTATTCCATTACACACACTCTCTATTTTCTAATCAACAAATAGATATTTTCGCCCACAGTCAGGTTCTGCAAATGTCTATAGTCACCTTCCAGGCACATCAAAAGACCGCCATAAGATACATAAACAGAGCTATAGAATAGGTTAGCTACCATTATATCATCATCATCAAGCAAACATTACACTTGTTGTCCTGCAGAAGCGCCCTTGTTAGAGTCTTCGTATCGGTAAACTTTGCCAAACATAACATATTCATATTCATCACTCAAGTCGCGTTCTCCAGGTGCACGTTCACGCCAGCTCTCTTTCTTTTCAACACCACTGGAGTTAGCATTGGCCTCAAGTGAAAGAGAAGAGGCCAAGACAAGAGAGAACTTTTCTCCAACCTTCAAAGGATAGATTTCAGCGTTGAAATCCAAAGTCAAGTCCATTTCATAATTTTCGGAACGAGCGACAAGACGAGAAACTAAACGAAGTTAGTTTCTTGCTTTTGTTTATCATTTGTTTTTGTTACCTCTGTCAAAACGCTTTCCTTGAGGATCAAGGTCTTTAATGTCAAAGATGTCTTGGAATAAAATGTTGTCAGTTGACATGATGTATATTAATTTTAAAAAAGAAAGAGGAAGAGAGAGAGCAAAAGAGATAAATGGCCGCACAGTCACTTTTTTTAAACTGTGGATAGAGGCTTAGCACTATGCAGATTGCCTCTCACTCCTCTTTTTTTTTCCTCTCTTTATAAAACATGTCAATTGAAATAGACCAAACTAAGGTAAAAATGAAGAGACCAAGGAAGAGAAAAAACCTAACAAAATAGCATCAGGCTAAAAAAGCATTTAGTGCTTTATTTAAACATGAAACGAACACCAACCCAGATAGTGAAGAAGCCATTTGGCTAATGGTGTCTACATTTAACAAAATCAACGCCGTCAATCAAAGACCTACTCGAATGTAAAGTCATTCAACAACAAAGATAACAATGATGCTTATTTTACTATCTTGTTAGCGTAGTGTGTTGAAGCATGGTTGCCAGTTACCAGGCGTTTACCGTTGCTTGTTTACAAAAAAGAATCAACAACAACACAAGGACACTATTCGAGAAAAGAAGATTAAAGGAGTTCATAAAGTGATCGACTTGAAGCATCTCAAGAAACAACACAGCAGTATTGAAGCCAAGCGAAAGTTAATGGAAGATTTTGATATGTTTATGGCAGAAAAGACAATTTTAGATGATTTGCATAAAATATTGGGGAAAGAGGTCTACAAGAAAAGAAGGTAAAAATCAAGATCAATACGCCATAGAAGGAGAATGTCTTATGAAACTCTAATAGAGAACCTATCCCTATTGATTTACACAAGCCTGATTTGCAAAAAGAGATTTTGCGAACAGCCAAGTCAACTTACATGAACTTCCATTTTGGTTCTTGTTATGCTGTAAAGATTGCTACTACATCACAAAATGCTACTCTCGCCTTTGAGAACTTTATGTCTGCTTACGAGAAAGTTATTGCTGCTACACCAGGTGGTGTTGAGAACATTCGATCTTTCCAGATCAAGACTTCGAACTCTGTTAGTTTACCTATTTACGATGCTACTCAAGAAGGTCCTGCGAATCAAGAAGATCCTTAGGACGATGAAGCCATTTAGAGTGATTTCCAAAAGAAAAAATAGAAATCTTAATTTTTAAACCGACGCACCTTTACTGTTATTTTATTTTCTTGTTCTTACATTATTATGTCTTTGTTGTCAAAAGTACAACTTACTTTGAGACCTTTTATCCTTACCCGTAATCACTCAACTACTTCTACCAGTTTTTTAAAAGACTTTATGACTCCTCAAGAAAAGGGCCCCATTCAACTTTCGATCGAAAATAAGGCAATTGTTTAGAACTGATTCATGTGATTGTCATCTAACTCTGATTTTCTTTTTGTTAGATCACAGAAGCCTTAAGTCCTACTATTTTAGAGACTATTAATGAATCTCATTTACATGCTCATCATGCTGCCATGAAGGGCAACACAAACAAAGAAACTCATTTCAAGTAAATAGACATAATATTCAACAAATAGAATGTTGTTCATTGAAATATCTCATAGAGTCACAGTGGTTTCTGAAGAGTTCAAAGGAAAGGTAAAAGAGAAACAGATCATCCGTGTCATTGACCGTGCGACTAATTCTATATTGTGTAGTCTTTGATGCAACGTCACCGCTTGATCTACAATCTGTTGTCAGATGAACTTCAACATCAAGGCCTTCATGCCTTGACCTTAAAAACAAAAACTCAAGCTGAAGTAGATAAGCAATAAATTTTCTTTATTGATATAATCCAACCTGTTGAACTTGTTGGCATCGTTCAATGGCCTTTGTTATCTTGTCGGATGGATGATCAAGATAATAAACATAATCAAGTGCACGTTGTTGCACATCAGCCGGTAGTTCGTTAAATGGGCCGAACAAAGGTCCTCTAGCTAGCTGGACAAAAAAGAAAGGAACCAAGGCAGTCTCTACCTGCTTCAATGTTTCCCTTTCAAACACGTCTTTATCTCCTCGCTTAGCGATGGCACACATCACACTCAGGATAATCTATAGTAGGGTGAATATAAGTACACTTTTTTTAGAAACAAGAAAAGGTGTGTCTTACTCGACTGGTTTCAATATGATTTGCTCTTAATTGCCATAATGTCTTGGGTAAACTGACTAGCCATTCAGATAACAATCTAGCTAATTCAGACTCCTTTGTGATGATGAATTGGCCTTGATAACTAGGTGTTGATTGAATCTAAGGTACTGTCAGGATGTTTCAAGCTTGTGTCAAATGGATTAAATGAGCACTTACCATATAAGCCCTTGTAATGAAGTTCAACAAAACCTTTTTAGAGGCAGAATTAGGTTGACAGGCATAATAATATTTAAGTGTTGCTCTAAAGACAGCAATACTTTCTTCATACTCTAGACAGTTCAAAAAGCCCCAAAGAGCAGGTAAGAGAGAAGTTAGATGATCGGCACTAAAACTTGAACTAGTTGTTGTCATCTGATTATTTTCGTTTCCGTAGCCCAAGAGCGTTAAGACATAGTCCACCACAGTAGTAGCCCAAGAAGGAATGCTGTCGTCGTTCTCTTCGGTCAACTTGCGACGTTTGTTAGCATGCTCAGCGACATCTGTAGATCTTTGCATTGTGCGAGCCAACAAGAAGAGAGATGTCAGCTCACACAACATGATATTCATCTCTTGAAGTAAATCATTGACTTTGGAACTACGTTGACCAAGGCCATCTGCACCATAAGGGAAATAGACAGTCAAATGTTTAAGCAAGGTCTGTAAATGTCGATTTAACCAATCCAAGTTAGTTTCCTTGATATGGTTTGAGCTGACCATAGCTCTCCAAAGGACAAGAGAGAGTCGAAGAATTTCATAGAGTAGTTCGAGAGCAGGTGTCATGGAGATCGCCTGAGCAGAGGACATAAAGACAGAAGGAGCAGCTTCTAACCAGGAGGCCACTAAAATAGGTTGAAATGTCTCTATCAATTGTCTAACATGATCAAACCGTTCATCTGCACTAAACTCAGATGACTGTTGACTAGATTCTAAGGATGAACCAGCTGTTGCCTTGGGTCCTGAAGATCCAAAGAGATGAAGATGAGAGAAGGTCGTTCCTTGTTCGGATAGATAGGGTGCCACAGAGGCAACTATAGGGTGTGTAGGCGCATAAGCCTGCTTTGGCTTTGTCATGTCTAATTGAACTATCTTAGTACTATCGGCTACTGCATATTGATTCATGGTGATCCGAAAGACTTTTTTGGCGTGTGGGTTGGCTAGATAGTTGGATAAAAACCAATAAGGATCCTGATTGTCCTTTGATAGGCCTGCTTCTAAGAATCGAGAAAGGCTGGAAAATAAGCCTAGTTTGCTTTTATGGATATGCAGATGAGATTTAATGGCAGCTGCCTTAATAGATGATGATGTTGCTGTTGCTGCTGTGGGTGTGGTTGATGTGGTTGTGTTCATGCTGTTTGAATCGACTGTCAACAGACTCATGTAGTTACCAGTAATGCGAGTCCAGAACTTAGTTACTACCATATCAGGTGCGATTTGCAACCAAAGATCCATTAATTTAACAGCGTCCAAACGTACATCCTCAAAGATATGTGTCATGGCTGAACAGGTATAGATAATCAACAAAGACATAAATGGTTGCAGCTCAATTGGTTCAATCTCGGTCATTGTTTCTTTCAAAAAGTGTAAGGTAGCTTTTCTAACTTCACGATCCTAACCTCTCTAGCGTATCAATATATGTATTCATCAGACATAAGGTACAGGACTTACGTCGTCTACAAATAACTTCAAGACACCATTGACAACCAGACTGAGTGAAGAAACAAGAAGTGAAGGATGCTTGGAGCAGAGGTCAACCATGCCTGCTAGTGCTTCTTTACGAACACCCGCATTGTAATGTTTCAGCTGAACGATTAGATCGGGTAGTGTTAAATTGCGGCTGGTTGTGATCTCATGTGATTTATCTTCAGTGATGCTCTGATTGGGAAGTACAATGCCTAAACATATAACAAACCGAAAGATGTCAGTGACTGTAGAGAGAAAGGAAGATTCGAAGCCTGATTACTTTTTGATCTAAATGAAGTGTCTGTAAAGTTGTCAGGTGTAGCCTTCTTTTTGCCTACTTTGAGTTTTGTTTTCTAACAAATTGGTCATTATTCTTTTTCCTTCTTTAGTTTCACTTTTTTTCTAGTGTTACTTTGAAATCCTCGTTCTTGGCAGCCTTCTTCTTTCTAGCGTTAGGCATGGTTGGTAATATGTAGAGACAACATCCCTTTTTTTTTCGAAGCAAAGAAATCAGTTGAATTGATTGTGACTTGGCACAAAATGATGTGTCCGAGATTGGGACTCATTTAAGACTTTTTAGGCAGAGTTTTTAGAAGCATTTGCAGAATATTTCAATCACAGCAACAAATAAGTATACTTTTTTCTTCATACTCAAGAAAACTTTTTTCTGCGCTAATTTTTCTTTCTTTTCCTTTTTTTCCCTTAATTTATTCTTTTTCAAGCAATTTCACCCTTATTTCTTTTTTCTTATCCTCTATCTTACTATATCGTTTATAGATTCTAGACAGAAAAAAAACAAATACCAGCTGAAGACAAGCAGCATAGAAATTTGAGGAGAAATGAAAGAAACTCATTCTATTGAATCAGCCAAAAAAACCTCTAACAGGAGCATGATAAAGAATAAGTCTGAAGCGGTCCCTGATTTTATTCAAAAGCTATTTCGGTAAATATATTAAAAAAGAAAAATAATGGCGTGTGAATCAGCTGATGAACCTATTAAAAATGAAAATAAAAAGTATGTTGGAAAATCAAGCTTTTCAGGATGTCTTTTGTTGGAGTCCTTCAGGCACCACATTTCTAGTGAAAGACACTAATGAATTTAGCAAGACTATACTTCCAAAGCATTTCAAGCACTGCAATTTTGCTAGCTTTGTTCGGCAACTCAACAAATATGATTTTCATAAGATACGGAATAATGCAGAAGAAAATCAGAAATTATATGGTGACCAGGTAATGTTTAGTCATTCCTGAATTCAGCAGTGATACTGATACAATATTATAGATTTGGGAATTTGAGCATTTGTATTTTCAAAAAGATCGAAAGGATTTGCTAGAAGAAATCAGACGAAAGACACCTGGGAGAAAGAAGCAACCAAACTCCATACCAGCCTCGCCTTCACCTGCACCATCTGCACTTCCACCTCCACCAACTGAATCTCCTTTGTCTTGTTCTATGCGTCATTCTGAAGAAAGCTCTGAAGAGCTTATGAGATACACAAGAGAACTTCAGTCTCAATTAGATCAATTGAAACAAACCCAGACAGAATTAGAAAGTACTTTAGAAGCATTAAATCAGAAAGAAAAGCTTATTTTGACTGGACTTTCTGGCCTCCAAAACAGTCTGAGAACTAAAGATCAATTGATCCAAGATTGCCTTGAACTAAAGAATTCTTGCCGACCTTCTCAAGGTAACTATCACTAGAGTGATATAAATTTGCAAATTGGCTCACTTTTGCTGTTTATAGATCTTCCTTCTTCTGTTCTATCCTCTATACCAACTACACCCACAACACCAGCTATCATGAATACGCCTACCTCAGCCACGAATATGTGCCCATCAGTTCCCCCTCCTCCTCCTTCTGTCCTACCCACTGTAATACAAGAGATGAAACCAACAGACCTGGCTCATTCCTATATGTATGGCACACCTTCACCTACCTTGTTGACACCCCCTACACCACCTGTCACTTCATCCTTAGCAGGCTCTATGGAGAATAAGGGCAAACAGAAGATGGTGCATGGCTGGGCTATAACACCACGTGTATTGCTCGTGGATGATGATTCTGTCTATCGGAATGTTTGCGGACGCATGTTGACCATGGCCGGTTGTTCTATGGATGTTGCCAAAGATGGTCTTGAGGCATTAGAGAGATTGAGTACAAAGAAATATGATTTGATTTTGATGGTAATAATTTCTATATTAAGCCCTTCTTTCTTATATTGACTACGTATCTATAGGATATTGTGATGCCCAAAATGGATGGTATCTCAACTACACGCAATATTCGACGTTTTGATTCATTAACACCCATTGTATCCATGACATCTAATTACAATCACAATGATATCATGGAATACATTGGTATTGGCATGAACGATATTCTCCCTAAACCATTCAGTAAAAACACTCTGTACGACATTCTCGATAAACACTGCGCTCATCTTAAAGCTCAACCAAGTGATCCAATGACTAACAGACTGCTAGATGAAACAAACTATCGCCACACCACTTCTCCTACTACAAATAATACCCCACCTGCTGCTGCCGCTGCTATTCATACACCCACTACATCACCTACCACTCATTCTTGGACCATGGACAATAGAAAGCTTTGGTCTAAACGTCAAGATATCTACCCGCCTTATCCATAAGTTATTTATTTAGCATTTTCTATGAATCACAGAAACACCATGTTCTTCATATTCTTGTCGAGATATCCATAATTGATGAAATGTGCCTAGAGAAGCCACAATTGATCCACCTAACCAACTACTGCTTTTTCGTTCTGTTGCATTACCGGCTGCATGAATCTTGATTTTACTCTATTGTAATATTTTTTGTTAATTAAGATTTATGTACATATTACTCATTCAAAATAAAATCATTGAAAAACTTACTGCAGGTGCCTTCAAGGGTAGCTCATAATTTAATCTTTCATTGAAGCCTTGAATGAGTGTATTTCCACCAGTCACCACCACATTATTAAACAAGAGTGGGCGAAGGTCAATATCACAAGCACTGATGCTATTATAAACAAGATCATGTACACCTAGTAACTGCTTTTCTTCGCTTTCCTTTTCTTGATTTGTATCCTACACAAATCATATAAATTAATTCGGTTGTACAGAGCGTAATAACTTAATGAGCTACCTGTTCTTCCTCTTCTTGTTGTTGCTGGTGTTCTTCTTCTCCTTTTTGTTGTTGTTGGTTCATATTCGGTTGAAATAAGAGCTCTGGTACTCTATAACGTTCTATTCCAAATTGATGTTGATAACCATCTGGGAATTCAAATAACATTTTTGGCCTTGAAGACAATAGCCTATACATATATATATATTGAAATCAGGACAAAAGCGAAGCTAAGTTTTGATCATTTTGAAGCCGTCTTACTTTACCCTTCATCATATGTCACATCAGAAAGTTGACAAACAGTCTCTTTATATTCGTTAATGATTTTCTAAAAGTGAAGGAGATCAGCAATCCATATCAGAGGTCCGCTTTTGTTTTTACTTACAAGGATCTGATCCTGTTCAAAACTCTCTCTTAATCCTTCGCAAGCATGTAACTCAAGTTTAGGTTGCTGATCTAATTCAACTGGCTTCTTTTTAGCAATCTTGAAACGAGGTGTGATTGTATAGTTGAGTTCGGCCTTGAGTTGTTCTTGGATCTTTTCAGCTAGTCGATTACCAGCCAAGGGTTGATGTAAAACACCTCTATTCAACACAAATCCATCATAGACTGGCACTGCACTGGTAACACCTGCACCTGAATCCAATACTAACGCAGTTGCTCTTCCGACAGAAAAACTAGAACCAGAAAAGAGAGGATAAAGTTTAATTGGATGTATGAGTCTTCTCGAAACAAGCTTTACTTACGCTGTCATGACAGCATCAGGAACAAGATAGAATGCAGGGAATTCAAACTTTTCAAAAGCGAGTTCGATTGTCTTTTCTCGGTTCTCTTTTGTGTTCCAAGCAGGTTCAGTACACAATAATGGATGCTCTTCGGGTCGAATGCGAAGCATATCATCGAATGTGGCATGCCAAATGGCTTCATAAGCATCCCAATCATTTACTAACAGACAAAATAAGTTCGAGTTCAAAATGTCGAAAAGGGTTGATCTTACCCAAACCGTCTTGAAGAGGATGAGTGATTTCCATTTGACTTCTGAATTTGTTGATTTTGTTGTCACCGATGAAATAGTTTCTCTTTTTCTTGTTTTCGGTTGAATCTGTCATCAATGTGTCTCCATCGGTTTCAATGGAAGGTGTATCAATATAGCCTACACTTGTAGGAAACATGACGCGAGGTGTATCTTCACCTGCATAACCTGCACGCGTCATGCTTGTACCTATATCAAGCACAAGAGCATTGACTTCATCTAAGATAAACGTTGAGTTTTTTCTTTGTTTTACAATAGTCTCAAGTCGTCCTTACCTCCACCATAAGCAACCATTTGTTGTATATTAAAGAAGAAAAAAGAAACGGAAAAAAAGGAAAGAATGAAATGTGACTGTAGCATTAATTTGATAGTAAGACAAATCTCTGTTTTATTTGTAGATTACAATCGAACTTCTTCCATGACTTCATTGTCTTCTTCGTCATCAGTGGATATGTCTTCTTCTATATTACTAGTGATATTCTGTCGTTCAGCTGCAGAAAGTCTTTGCTTGAATTCAGGCTTCAGTTGGTAGTTACCGGCATAAGGACCACGCTTATTCAAGATACAAATCTCACTCAAAACTTCTTTTAGATATTGATTAGGTTGCTTTGTATGCTCGACAATACCCTTAAAGGACCAATAAGGGAATTTATCAAATGCAGCAAACAACATATCCATAAGTTCGTTTCTGGGCATACGTGTTGCCTTTTCTTTGTCCAATTTGGGCTTTTTGGTTGTCTAAATGATAGACAGAAAAGGGGATGAATAAATCGTACATAAAGATATGTATACGCTATACTTGCAATGAAATCTGAAAAACTACTGCTGGGCATACCACTGCTAGCACCAGGCACAAACATAGGCTGATTGGTTTGGCCAATAGGTTGTACTGATCTCTGAGGCGTACCTGCTTCTCTCACACGCTTTCTCATGATATCTCGATAGGCAGGCGTCTCTGAAGGTGTAGCTGTACATTCGTGATGAATTGTACCACTGATAGCTTTGCCACCATTGGGATGCTCAGAAAATACAAACTTGTTCTGCACTTCACCAGGTGTGATCTGGATATTGTATTTCTTTGGTAAATTGGATGGAATGCCTATGACACCTGGTCCTTCTTGGCTTTCATCTGGTAAAAGAAGCTCAATCTGCTCAAGTAATTGTAAGCTTCATTTGTATTGTCGCTCTTCTTATCTTTACCTGTGCTGGTTTACCTGGTGGTGCTCTATAGAAAAAAAAAAGAAAGAGAATGAATATGAGATGATTTAATAATGATTTACGCTGTTTACTTGTTATAGATTCGAATACTGCCTAATCTGACATTATCTTCATCTACCTGCCTCCACCTCTCTGCAAGAAATTTGGGTACCTTTTCAATTAACCTTTTAGTATCCATTTATCTTCACGTCTCTTCTTTTTTTTTTTCTTTGCTTTCTGTTTACTTTGACTAGCCAAACTCTTTTAGCAAGGTCGTCTAATCTGAGATCTTCTGCATCGTCTTCATCATAAACTTCATCTAACGATCCAGGATCGTCTTCAAAGAGAGCGTTGACATCATTATGATCAGACATGGTGGTGAATGTAAAAGAAAAATAAAATATGCGTGTGTACTCTTTTATTTTTTTTATCTTTAATCTCGATTCTATATACACTCCGCCTAGCTTGACTAGGAATAAATCGAAATGATCAACTAGCAGAAAACCAACAAAAGGATAAATTTTCAAAGGAAAGAAGCAGAGGTATCATCAGTGTCATTGATTTCTGTAGCTGACCTCTTCTACGTATCAAGATTGTTTTTGTCCAGATTCTGTTGATAAATACTTTTGAACAGGCCATAACATTTTTGAGCACTCTCAAAGTACTTGATGCAGTAAATATCTTTAGCTTCTTGTCATCCACTTCTTCTTAAAAAACTGAAGCTGGTCTTTGTAACTGTTTACTAAACGTCATAGTCATCATTCACAATAAAGCCAACAAAGCCATGGATACTCAGCCTAGTCAGCAAGAATAGATGGTGACTATATCTATTGTTCTTCAATAGAAAGGTTCAATTGAAATTCGAAGAAAACATCTTAACTCACTGAACTACTTAAAGAACAAAGGTACGAAAGCCTTTAGTTGTCACTATGTCTAAAAAAGATAAAGGAAAACAAAGTGGAAACCATATCGAATTCAGGTCAGAAGTTGCCACACAAACAAGAAACTTGTTTGACAGCATGAAGAAAGTACAAAGCCCGTTTGACTTTAGTGAAGCTTCCTTATGACTCTGAGGAAGTCAATAGTGATACTGACAATCAGATAAAATTACAGTTCAGGAACAAACCAAAGTACTCTTTGATAATTTATCCTTGTACTGATTTACTTTCATTCGACACTTGTTCGATTGAGAACACAATATAGTTTGGATAGTGATTTATGCCTTTATACGCATTGAAGGACAACAAAAGAATCGTGTCTGCAACTGAATGGTTTCCCTAAAAAATGGAGACTGTCCTAAATCCCTCCAGATGATATCTTAAAAAAGGCCAAACAATGTTTTCTTTTTAGGCTGTACATACTTTATTGTTGAAGTGAGTATCATTTGTTGTTTGGTCAGCACGCTTGTTCTTTGTTTTTGTTGAGAGCAAGAGATGAGCTCAAAGACGTTTCGATATGTGTATATAAACAATGGCATTTTAACCCAAAAAGTTAAAGCAGAAGATATGCAATAGAACAGAACAGACTACAAAATCAGCAAAAGCTCTATTATAAGATGTGAGATGTTGAATGCAACACGACTCATGCAATCGTCTTTGTACCTTTCAGGTGAGATCGTCTTGAAAGATTCTCTGTTTTCTGGATTGGTTTGAATTCTTAAGTTAGCTAGTCAGAAAAAATGCAAGTTGTTAGACTATTTTGAAACCAAACGCGTTCAGAGATTACCAGCAAGTACAAAGCTTCCTACAGTAGAGATGAAGCCGCCAAGGAAAGCATTGTATGGAAAGGTACCAGCCAAGATCATGTAAACAAATTGAAAGATACCAGTGAATAAGATATAGACAAGGTATACATCAATCAACTTGAGCTGGTTTGGTGTATTTTCTTTGTATCCAGTTACAAACTTCTTTGTAGCAGCCGCTAATTGATCCATTCGAGGTGATATTTAGAAATCGAAATAAATAAAAGAAAGAAAGGAATAGGTTGTAATTTTGAACTTTAGAGCGGCAACCAATCATAGGGCCACACAAACGCGGAAAGTAAACAGCATAAATGGTCGAAATGGAAAATGGCTTTTGCTTTAAATGGTACTTTTTGACTTTATTTACACTAACTTGAATGTCTGACCTAACATTCGAATTTCATCAAGATGCTTGAATCTTACACGTAGACTAAAATGAGATTGCTTTGTAACAGCCTTCTGATAGGTTTCCTTTGGTATACTAGTCATTTGATTATAATGGATTTGATAATATTTGACACCCTTATCTGCCATCAGTTTCATAAAAATAGACTTTCGTCTTCGAGGAAAGCGGATGTCTTCTAGAAAAAGTGTTGACAGACGTGTATACGGCATATCAATAGCAACATGATCAGGATCCTCAGGCAATGGCTTCAGTGTGACAGGATCAAGTACCAACATGGGAGCAAAACTTAGATGTCTAAGTCGAGGTAGACCCTCTGAGAGCTGAAACAGTGCTTGTGGGACATAATAGCATTGTTGTAGATACAGCTGACTGATCGAAGTAGAAGGTTGGCTTAATTGACAATCAATCAGATAAAATCGATTGATATATAACCTTTTTAGCTTAGGACATGTAGATGTAATATCGTCTAAATAATGCTTGTGAACAGTGCCTGCATAGTTTGTACGGCGAGCAACAAAGTGAGAAGGTGAATTAGCCACATGGTTGAACTTCAAGATAGTCAATTTGCCGTATAGCATGCCCAATGCTTCTCCAAACGGGAAAACCTGTCCTTTGTTGTCAATCTTTAACGAAACTACTTGTTCTCTTTTTCTATCCTTTTCAATGACCACTTTGGAGGTATCAAAATAGACTTGACCTATACCATGGTATCGAGCAGAGAGCTCAAAGAGATATTGTCTATCTGACAACTTGTCAGCCATAACAGAGATGAATTCAGTCATGTCTTCAAAGAACATCTCTTCCATCGATAGATAGTCTAGTCCTTTGACATAATCAGCAAATTTTTGAAGAGCAGCTGGGCCAAAAGGCAAATAGTCCAATTGTTTACTAAAAGGCACATCTTGAAGTCGCCTTAGATTAGGAAACTTCTTCATAATGTATCGAAGTGCATTGACGGACAAAGTGATGCCATTCAAGTCAATTTCTTCAACCGTTGGACTAGGCTTTACTTGAGCTGGACCCTCTCGATTCAGATATGTTTCGATCGTAACGTATTCTGGCTTGATAAAGATCTTTTTCAGTTGAGGAAATTTATCAATCAGTTGATCAAGTTCCAGAGAGAAGGCATGCAGATCGCCCACTCTTAAAGTTTCCAATTGTTGGAAGTCGTCAAGCGATTCAATGAGCACTTGAGAAGTGCTTGTTCGAGTACCATAAGCAAACAGCTTAATCTCTTTCATATTTCTTCTCAGAATATGAATTGTTTTTGAATAATACTCGCCTGCTTTTGAACTATCAGTTGGATAGGGCAAGGTGTTCATATGCTTCCAGTGACCTTTAGAGCAATTGACATACATCCATTCCCAATACACGTTTTCTAGAAGATCAAACTTGAGTACTTCGAGGTTGGGACATACAATAGGAAGAGATGTAATGTCGACACCAGGTGAAAAGAAAAAGTTGAAGTTGATGAAACATGTCTTGATCGCACCTTTTACTCGAATGATATTGAAGCCTTCGTTTCTTATGTGGAGTCGTTTTACAAGTTTTCCTAGTGGACCAGAAGCTATCTTAAGAAAGCCACTCATCTCATTTCGATAGTAAATGGTCACATCGGTATAGGCTTTTCTTTGACAAACAGTTGACCAGTTGCGACATACACGTTGACATTGCATGATGTCACGAGTGTCCAAGTGGCCAAGTATCATTATCAATACTTCTTGCGGAATAGTATGCCATGCTGTCATCCTCTGGCAGGCATACAAGCCAAAAATCAAGAGTTTTTTTTTTATATAATGGAAAAAAATGTACAAATCTTTATTTTGTCTCTCTGCTTTTTTTTAGAATGACAGTTTCTTATTAAACTGCGAATACATGTATATATATGTGTGTTTTCATAAAAGGAATAAAGAAGATGATAAGTGTTTGTCAGAAAGTTTAGTTTCTGTTGTTTTTGCTATTCGAGCCATAAGAAGGCGAAGTGGGGCTGTAACTGGGACTAGTAGGTGAGTAGCTAGGGCTAGTAGGACTGTAGCTCGGACTAGTGGGAGAGTAGCTTGGAGAAGTTGGACTGTAACTAGGACTAGTGGGACTGTAACTAGGACTGGTAGGCGAATAGCTAGGTGATGTGGGACTGTAACTAGGACTGGTAGGGCTATAGCTGGGACTAGTAGGTGAGTAACTAGGTGATGTGGGACTGTAACTAGGACTAGTGGGGCTATAGCTGGGACTAGTGGGGCTGTAACTGGGACTAGTAGGTGAGTAACTAGGGCTAGTAGGACTGTAGCTAGGACTAGTGGGTGAGTAGCTAGGGCTAGTAGGGCTGTAGCTAGGACTAGTAGGTGAGTAGCTCGGACTAGTGGGAGAGTAGCTTGGAGAAGTTGGACTGTAACTAGGACTAGTGGGACTGTAACTAGGACTGGTAGGTGAATAGCTTGGGGATGTTGGGCTATAGCTAGGCGATGTTGGGCTGTAACTGGGTGATGTAGGGCTGTAACTGGGTGATGTGGGTGAATAGTTGGGTGATGCAGGTGAGTAGCCGGGAGAAGCAGCATAAGAAGGACTAGAAGGTGAGTAGCCTGGTGATGTAGGAGAATAACCAGGGCTTTGAGCGTAAGGACTAAGATCACCGCGCCAGGGACTAGCAAGTGAGCCTCCAGCACCTGAATTACCCATAGGAGAGAACATAGGCTCAGAAGGTGAAGAAGGTTGAGAAAAGTCAACCCAATCAGGAGATCGTGTATCATAAGGTGTAGCCATATTGGGTGTCATATAACCAGGACCAGGTGTAGCAAATCCAGCGGTATCGCCAGCCATACCCATTTGTAAATTCTGACGATGATCTTGAGGAACACTTTGAAGCATCTCCTCATCCAACATAACATCAAATTCACCAGTACCCAAGGGAGCCATTTGACCCAACATGATGTTTTCAGCAACACCACGACAATCATCCAACTCACCAACGGCAGCAGCTTCCATCAGAATTTCGACTGTTTCTTCGAAAGAACAACGCATCAAAGCACCAGTTTCTGCTCTGTTGATACCATGACGTGTAATAGCCATCAAGTGGCCACGGTTAGTCATCACATCACAAAGCAAAGCCAAGTGACGGTAGTTGACATAAGAACCATCAAATTCAATAACATTACGCAATTCTTTCAAAAGAGCTTTACGTGTGGCTTCAATACCGAGTACTTCCATAATTTCAACTGTGTTGTTAGAATAAGTACGTGTCTCATCAACACCATGTTGACACATGACTTGTTGAAGGTTGATACCATCTGTATCAAGACCCCATTCGGTGGTTGTCTCAAAGACGCCCTTTTCAGTCAAGGTGGTATTTTTACGTTCAACAATGTAAACCTTTTTAATACCGGGTATACCACGAAGATTGATAGAGCCCAACATACTGGCTTCCAACTTGCGGAGGAAGGTATCTTCTTCAGTACGGCCTTCTTCGTCATCCATATCTTTGTCTTCATGCTCATCCATCATAACACGACAACGGACAATAAGCTTCTCAGAGTTTTCGTCACTACCGATAACATGAAGATCATTACGGAATTCTTCAGAAATCTTCTGAACAACCTCAGTAATGTTGAGACGCTTGTCAATCATCATACCACGGTTCAATTCGATACGAAGCAACCAAGGCGAAACACGAGTGACAAAGGCTGAATTATCGTCTTCAAGTTGATAGTAGGTATCTACAAAGTCGACATCTTCTTCAATCACTGTGTTGCGTGGATCAGGATCATAATAGATTTCTGTCACAGAGGTCACCTTCTGTAATGTAGTGTGTTCCAAGTTGACTTGAACTTCCTTGGCCAATTCGATGTTACGAGATCGTTCAGAATCAAGCCATACTTCAAGACGAGGTGTCTTGATGTTCTTGGCAACGTTGATGATTTCCTTCAAACGAGGCACACCCAATGTGACGTTCTTACTAGATACACCAGCATAGTGGAAAGTATTCAAGGTCATTTGTGTAGCAGGTTCACCAATAGATTGAGCGGCAATCGTACCAACCATTTCACCAGGAGCAACAATGGAAGTCAAGAATCGAGACTCGATTTCTCCCAAAATCCATTCGAAAGCTTGAGAAGTCAAGTGGAATTCTTCGACTACACGTTTCACAGCAAAGGTGGAACGAAGCATGATTTGGAACAAAAGTGTAGCGTTTCTTTGAGTCTCACTTGAGATCTTATCACTACCACGCACAACCAAAAGACGTTGGGCAAGGGCATTGACACCGTCAACAATTTGTAATGGATGAATATCAGAGGGCTTACGAGGATCCAAGTGGAAAATCTGTTGAGAGTTTGTAATCAAACGTTGAAGGTTAACAGGCAATGGCCATTTGTCATCACCGCTCTTGAAGATAGTTCGTCGAAGCTTTTCACGATCTTCAGATAGCTGATAGAATTCGTGATCAAGGTAAGATTGAGCTTGCTCACTACCTTCAATGCTCTTAAGCACGTTGTAGTTGAGAGCACCCTTCTTGAAACCTTGAGTCATGACATCGACCTTGTAGCGCTTCTCAAATTCATTTTCGTTACACTTCAAGGAGAAGAACTTTTGACTTTCAACGGCCATAGCATCCATACCATCCTCACCATAACAGAATTGGATGATATCACCCAATGAGTTACGAACTGTACCATCATACTTGACCATTACATCTTCTAAAGCCTTTACGAGACGACGTTGAATATAACCTGTTTCAGCTGTCTTGACGGCTGTATCGATCAAACCTTCACGACCACCCATAGCGTGGAAGAAGAATTCGGTAGGCGTCAAACCTCTCAAGTAGGAGTTTTCAACAAAACCACGACTTTCAGGACTGTGATCATCCTTTGAGAAATGCGGTAATGTACGGAACTTGAAACCATAAGGAATACGTTTACCTTCCACGTTCTGTTGACCAACACAAGCAGACATTTGAGAGATATTAATGAATGAACCCTTTGAACCAGCAATAACCATCTGCTTGACGTTGTTGTCTTCTTTTAAACTGTTTTGAGCCATCTTACCAGCGTCATCACGAGCTTTGTTCAAAGTTTGATTGACCTTGGCTTCGAATGATTCACGCAGTGTCATACCAGGTTGAACTTCTAACTTGTCTTGTTGAGCTGTAATGATAACTTCTTGCACACGTTGTTTGGCTTGTGAAATAATGTTGGTAATAGTTGCCATAGAGACCTTATCGGCAATGGTATCACCAATACCAATACTGAAACCATTCTGTAACAACCAGTAGTTGACTACCTGCTGTGTACCTCCCAAGAAGTTTTTGGCTGCTTCAGAACCCAATTCGTTCATGATGGTATGGATCAAACCACCACCTGCTGTACCTACGGTCTTTTTACAGACAATACCACATATCAGTTCACCATTTTCAATAATGACACGGGTATCACCGGGAGATATCAGTGTAGTTTCACCATCGGGGTGTGTTGAATGGAAAGTTTGACAATTGATACCTTTGGGAATGACCATAGCAAGAATTTGTTTACCAGTCCACATAGGCTTAGGCTTCAAGATGGCAGGAGGTGGAATATAGCCATCCCAAGAAGGGACCCACATGACAATGTTCATAACCAAATCCTTTGTCAAGAAACAATCACGCAATGTGAACTTTCTGATACCACAGAGGGTATCTTGCACAATACCCATAACAGGCTTATTGGATTGTGGGGAAACAATTTGCTTAGGCACCATACAGATTTCAGTTACTTCGGCTCTTGTTTCTAAGGATTGAGGAACATGAAGGTTCATTTCATCACCATCAAAATCAGCGTTATAAGGTGAAGTGACAGACAAGTTAAGACGGAAAGTAGAGTAAGGCATAACACGAACACGGTGACCCATCATAGACATTTTGTGAAGAGAAGGTTGACGGTTGAAGATGACCACATCATCATCATTAATGTGTCTTTCTACTCTGTAACCATATTGAAGAGGAATTTCACCTGCACGCTTACGATAACGCAAATCAATACGCTCACCGTTATCACGAATGACGTATTTGGCACCTGGATGTTCCAGAGGACCATTTCGGACAAGTGCCTGTAACTTGTCAATGTTGTATGGAGTGACGATTTCAGGATAAGTCAAGTTACGAGCAATACTACGAGGTACACCCACTTGATCGACTGCCAGATTGGGATCACCTGTAATGACAGTACGAGCAGAGAAATCAACACGCTTACCCATCAAGTTACCACGAAGACGGCCTTCTTTACCCTTGAGACGAGCACGAATACTCTTAAGGGGTCTGCCTGATTTTTGCAATGCTTGGGGTTGACCTGCAATGTCATTGTCCATATAAGTAGCTGTGTGAAATTGCAGAAGCTGTTCAAATTCTTGAACAACATGTACAGGTGCACCTTCTGATTCACATCGCTTGACATTGGCATTTGCTTTAAGGATATCAGATAGTTTGTGGGTTAAATCGTCTTCACCTCTACTGGTACCATCCATCTGAATAGAAGGACGAACTTGAGGAGGGGGCACAGGTAAGACAGTAATGATCATCCATTCAGGTCTAGCAAATTCTTCGGAAAGACCCATATCGCGAATGTCTTGGTCCGAGATATTTTTGAGGATTTGGAGTACTTTGGCAGCCGTCAATGGCTTTTTGCCTTCGTTTGCTTCCTATCATAGAAGTCATGTAAGAGGAATTCTAGAATCATCTAAAACTGAAACTTACATCGCCTGCGGAGGCACGGAAATGAGCATAGAGCTTAAGACCATCTTTACGAATAAGAGGTTGCTTTGAACCACAACCACCGTGCTTGCTCTTGCGCTTTCCGCTGTCAAACTCTTCCTTTTCCTCTAATCCACCTTCTGTCTCATCACTACCTTCACAAGTCATCTTTGATTTTGCAAGATCCCAAACAGCACGAAGTTTGGCTTTGGAATCAGAAATCTTTCGAGCTCTTGCAAAACGAGGATTTGACTATGGACTGGTTAAATGATTTGAGAAGTCATAAGACTGTATGTCTTTACCTCGTCTACTTTAAGCTTTGAACAATGAAAACAGACACATTCAAGAATCTTTTTCACTTTGGACAGAAAACCTAAACAAGTAGAATACATTAATCATTTGTGCTGTTATCTCTTTTCTTTAAAAATGATAAATACCAATATGATAGACAGGCTTAGCTAGTTCAATATGGCCAAAGTGACCTGGACATTCAGCCATGCCTTCACCACATGTTTGACATTTGTAGTTACGGTCAATTGTACCCAAATGAGGATCCAACAGACCATTTTTTCTAGGTTTTTGTGTGCCTTCGTCATAAAGTTCTGGATATTCAATTTTGGCAACAGACATTGCAATCTAGTTAAAAAAGCCCCCAACTGATTAATAGACGTTTTTTTTTCTTCTTCAGTTGACAACATACAATCTCTTCTGGTGAAAGAATACCGAACTGAACGGCATCAACACGTCGTAAAGGTGCAGATGAAAACGCAAAGGGATGTCCACTCATCTTGTTGTTCTTTCAAAAAATGTGTACAAATGTAGGCGTGTGTATATTTAAATGTAAAAGTACTGCGTATGCTGTTGTGAGGGGTGGAGTATATTTAGGTATGGTTCTTCAATCAATGCTCGCGTTCAAAGTCAAATAGAAAAGTAGTTTGGTTTAAAAAGCTGATGAACAAGATAAAGAAAACTGACTTAGAAAGCAAGAAAAAGTGAAAAAAAAAGATCGCCAACAATCGCCAGAAAAAAAAGAGTTGATGCTGGCTTGATTAGGAGGTGGCAAGTAAGGCTGTGTTTTGTTGATGAGAGGAATCTAATCTGTTCGATACACAAATTAATATAAGGTTATAAGAATTTGAGCTTCGAACAAAAGACGCAGCAAACTTAAGAAAAAAAGAGAGAAAAAGGAAAATGAACTAGATAGAGAGTTTTTATTGGGAAAAAAATAATAGAGAATAAAGATGACGTTTCCAATATACTAAAAGCAGTCTCGTAAACCAGCCAAGAGGGATGTCCCGGAGTTATAATAGGATTTAAAGCTACTTTTGTAGAAATACATTTTTGAACTGCTAAACTGTGTCATACTCTTTTCTTCACATTGTAAGCTGTCACTCGAAAACAACAGTTCCAACAACCTATTTCTTAAAAAAAAACAGTTATGAGTTATGTCAAGGTTAAACTTACTTTAACTTGTGCTGGCAATGTCAAGCACAACGCCTTCTATGTCGATGATAAATGTTTTATTTGTTATCAAGGATTAATTTTGTTGATCCATGATATATGTACCTGAAATGCGAAAAAGCTTAATATTTTTCAAGTTGTCATTGGTGTAGATGCAGGATTCTATTGTTCCAGCGGATGAATTTGTATGCAGCGCAACGCTTGCCTTATTCATGCCTATGATCAATATCCAAAAAGACTAAAAAAAGAGTGCTAATATAGCACATGATGAATGGTTACTCTTTCTAACTGTGTTCAGCATGAACAGTTGAAAATAAAAAGTGATAGTACTCCCAGGTTTAATACACTGGGCAACTTATAGAGATACTTTAAATAAAACCCCTTTCTTCAAAGATAAGACTCTCACTAGTCTATGAGTCAGTTGAGAAGTATGGTAGCTTTGATATCTTTCAACACATCATGCATAATTGATACTTCTAAAGCAGAGTAGATTACTTTTCGTGTCCTCTGCACATTCAATTTTCATTTGATTTTACTTTGTTTTCACTTGTACGCGATGTTGCAATACCCTTTTGTATGAAAAAAAGATATTAATTGGTTCAAAAGATATATAAGCAACTAACGAGAAAGAGGGTCTTCTAAACACTCGGCTATGGATTTCAAGAATCTTCAAAGGTTGTTTTATATAAGGAAATGTGCAAATTCTCATTATGGCTCTTGGTAATCATTTAATGAACAACACAAACGATGATGATCAAATTAACATTAACTATATGCTTGACAATGCCTATATTAGCTTACAAAGCTGCTGATGGTATTGAAATTGTATTTAAAGACCAAGAAAATTTCCCTGCCTTTGTTGGTCTGGATCAGCTATATAGCTATGTTCGCTTGATTTGGTACGCTGGTTTCGCAAAAACCATGAGCATGTTAATGACTACAAAAATGCCACTGTCCACTCATTCAAGCATCTTCGTGCCAATCAGTGTCTTCTGCAGGCTGCTTCTTTGTTCCCTGACCTTCTGATCAAGCTATGAATTCTGATACAAAGAACAAATTAATGCTCTAACCGAAGAACAACAGGTAGATAGTTGTCTAATTCAGATAGACTTTCAGTTTCTTATCTAACTATACAATAGGCATTTGCACTATTTGTCCGTTGAAGATGTATCCTCAGTGTCCATCTTATAACAATACCAGTTTGGTAAATCATGCTCACACTCCTTTTTAGCTTATTATGTTCTTGATCGTTCAGCCTAGTTCTGAAATAGAGACGTAGATGCCGCTACTAATATCAAAAGCGTCCTAGTGGAATAAATCCGTTCCATACGATTCTCCTTGTTTGGTGAAGGTAAAGACTTAAAAGAACACCCAAAATTAGGACATCCAAAGTATCCGACATGTTGCAGTGACCACTTTTTTTCTTTAAAAATTTCAACTTTTTTTCTGTCTGTTTGCTTTTCATTTTATCAAAGTCAATAATAGAACTATGCGTAGTTTGGAACTTTTGGGACATAGATCTTCCAAGATCACTAGTTCCAACATTAAGGGTCGTTCCTTCATTGCCACCGATCCCGAGTCTTTGACAGTATATGTTGCTTTTCAAGACGACGATGGTCTGATTCGCATTGCTGCTACTGACTTAGCACCTGGAGATCCCGCTGCTTTTGTTGAAATTGGCCGTTGTCCTGGTGCTTCAATCGTTGACTTTACTTTCTTGGCTGACCAAAAAGTAGCCTGTTTGTGTACTTTTGATGGTGATATCATTTTGTTTAGCAAAGAACGCTTCGAGAATGGGGAAGAAGCTGTATGTGTTTGATTTTGACATTCATGCTTGTGTTTACACTCTGTTTTTCTATTAGATGGAAGTTATGGGTACTGTAGATTCTGGTATACACGCCATGTGTTGGAGTCCGGATCAAGATTTAGTTGTCTTAGTTACCGGTATGAACAAGAAAGAATGCAGAAAACAGATAAGCTAACAATGCAATTAGGCGAGAAGAAAGTGTTGGAAATGACACAGGATTTCGATACAATCACAGAATTTGTGTTACATGTAGAAGATCAAGGGGAAGGTGTTCAACAGAGTGTAGGCTGGGGTAAAAAAGAAACTCAATTCCATGGATCAGCAGGCAAGCAAGCAGCTCAGCAAAAAGTAGACACCAGTAAATTCACTACCTCAGAAGACGACGATCAGAGACCACGCGTATCATGGAGAGGCGATGGTAGTTTCTTCACAGTGTCTGATATTGATGCCAATCGATCAGCCCGTGTTGTGCGTATCTATAACCGTGAAGGTACACTACAAAACACCAGTGAACCTGTAGATCGATTGGAACATGCATTAAGCTGGAGACCTTCTGGTAATTTGATTGCCTCCAGTCAACGTCTTCCTCACCGACATGATATTGCTTTCTTTGAAAGAAACGGTCTTCGTCATGGTGAATTCACCTTAAGAGAAACAAAAGACATTAAGCAAAAGGTATTGGAAGTCACCTGGAATGCAGACTCAACCGTTTTGGCTGTTTGGATTGAATCAGAGGGACAAAAGACTGTGCAACTTTGGACATCAAAGAATTATCATTGGTATATGAAGCAACACATTGTCCTCTCTGAAGGTAGAGATGTTGCTGGTTTTGCTTGGGATGTTGAGAATGCTTTAGTTGCACATCTCTTCACTAGTACTGGTGAATACAGTCGCCATATCTATACATGGGATGTATTGACAAGCACATCTACAGATGAATCTAATTCTGGTTATGTTGCTGTGATTGATGGCAACCAATTGTTGATGACACCTTTTGTTTACATGAACGTACCACCTCCTATGAGTGCACTTACATTAACTACTGCAACCAATGTACAATCAGTTGCTTTTGGCCCTGATGCTGCTGGTTTGAAATTAGCTGCTTTGACAACCAACAAGGTTCAATTCTTTGAACTCCCTGCTAGAGGATTAGGAGATGCACCTCTTTTAGGTGAATTGGCTTTACCTGAAATCACTACCAGCAACGATTCATTCGCTAGAAATCCTATTCGCCAATTGTGCTGGGTTAGTGACACTCAGCTAGTCTTTTGCCAATATGATAATGAACTCCAAACGGATGTTCTTTGTGTTGCAAGCTTTTCTTTAGGTAGCGAACAAATGACTGTCAATACAACATCTTTAGATGGCGAAGCTGGACGTATTTACTTTAATGCTACTGAGAAGGATTTGATTGTCGAATGCATGGATGGCTCTCTCTACAACCTCATTTTGGAAGAAGGTATGCCAAGCATTCAAAAGTTCCAACAATTCCCTGACTTTTGTCCTTGGATTGCTACTGCTCGTGCCGGTTTATCTGATCAATCTGAGCGTGTGGTTATCGGTTTGACAAATCGAAGCAAACTTTATATCAATGACAATCTCGTTTCTTCTGAGGCAACGTCTTTCTTTATTCGCGCCAACTGGCTTGTCTTCTCTACCACATCTCATTCTGCTCGATTCTTGGCTTTGGATAGTGCACCTATTGATCAACTCAAGTTGTCTGATCAAGCTAGCGATGCTTATGATGAAACTTCAAGACGTCTTGAACGTGGTTCTAAGATTGTAATGGCTACTCAGCATAAGCCTTCACTTGTCCTTCAAATGCCTAGAGGTAATCTGGAAACAATCAGCCCCCGCGCCTTTGTTTTGGCTACCATTCGTGAAGATTTGAAGGCTCTCAACTTCCGCTCTGCTTTCGTGGCTTGTAGAAAGAACAGAATTGATTTGAACATCCTTTATGATGATGATCCTCAACGCTTTATTGATAACGTCCATACATTTGTCGAACAAGTATCTGAAGTAGATTATCTTAATTTGTTTTTGTCCAACCTCCGAAACGAAGATACATTAGTGACTATGTACCGTCGTGGTGGTCGTAGTGCTGATCAACTATCTGCTGCTTCCGGTGTTGAAAATAAGGTGAACAGTATTTGTGAAGCTATCCGCAATGTGCTTATTGAATTAGGCCGCGATCACTACATTCAATCGATCCTTTCTACTTATGTTCGTAAATCACCACCTGATATCGAGTCCGCCATGTCTTTGTTATCTGAACTTCGTGAAACCGATTTACATGCTGCTGAAGATGCACTCAAATACACTATCTTTTTGTGTAAGGCCGATTTACTGTACAATGTTGCTTTGGGTATGTACAACTTCCCTCTTGTCTTGATGGTTGCTCAACAAGCACAAATGGATCCCAAAGAATACCTTCCCTTCTTACAAGAACTCAAGAACTTTGCCAAGTACTATCAACGTTACAAGATCGACGATCACTTGAAGCGTTATGAAAAGGCTATTAAGAATTTAAGTATGGCTGGAGATGAACACTTTGATGAATTGCTTGATTATATGCAAAAGCATTCTCTTTACCATATCGCTATTGAAGAATATGCTAACAAGAAGGAACAGAAAACTGCTATTTTGGAGGTGTATGGTGCCCATCTTGACTTCAAGACAAACTATGAGGAAGCTGGTATTGTCTATGCCATGGCTGGCAATGCTCCTAAAGCTCTGGAATCCTACCGTATGGCTGGTTGCTGGAGAGAAGCATTTTCTCTTGCCAAGCAATTACAATATACTGAAGAGGATATTCACTCACTGGCTTATAGCATGATTGAATACTTGAAGGAGAAGCGTCGTTACCAAGAAGCTGCTACTGTGGCTCAAGATTATGCAAAGGACGTTGAAGAAGTTGTGGATTGTCTCTTAAAGGGTAGATCCTGGAAGGAAGCAGAACGTGTCTCCTACACTTACAATCGTCTTGATCTTATTGAAACACATGTCAAGCCTGGACTGGTTGAAGGCTACACACAATTGGATGACGAAATTGATGAGATGATGGCTCAGTATCACAAGCAAAGCGCTCGTCTTGTCGAGTTACGTACTCGCAAGCCAGAACAAACGATGGAAAACCCACTGGCTAACGACGAATCATTGGACAACATTGATATGTTCTCAGATACCACTTCCATGTATAGTCAGTTCACGAGATATACAAATGCTTCTTCTCGCATATCGTCTATTTCTTCTCAAGGCTCAGGAAAGACTAGAAAGACTTCCAAGCTCAGAAAGAAGGAAGAGCGTAAGAGAGCCCGTGGTAAGAAGGGCACTGTGTTTGAAGAGGAATACATTGTCAACTCTATCAAGAAATTAATTGAAAGAGCCAGTCAAATGCAAAGTAAGCATACATTTTGTTGTATACACCATAGGCTATACTCATCTTTATTTCTTTTTTCATAGATGATTTGGGAGACTTGATTCGTGCTCTTGTTCCTTTCGAGTATGTTGAAGAAGCTAGAGCTATTCAAACTAAATTTGAGAAAGCTTTAAAGGAACTTGAAGCTTGTAGAGATACTGTTTTTGTACCATTGCAACTAGTTGTAAGCTTGGTAAGTTAAAGATAATTATGCTTGTTGATTTCAAAGAAAAGAAACTCACAAAAGAATACAATCATTAGTATGCTACATTAGAAGAGTTTGAAGAGGCCAAAAACAATCCAAAGATAATAGAAAAGCCTGTGATTGCCAATGTGGATTGGAAACTGCAATTATTGTAAAATGCTTTGTTAAATATATATGTACAAAATAAACCGCCTATAGTTCTTTACTATCATCTTGACCTCTCATCATCCTCTTTTTGAATTTATAGTTGGTAAATCTGTTGCACATTTTCCCTTATGAGATACAGTTGAGATGCAATATACAAAATAAGCTACAAACACATCTTATTTATTTTATTCTGTTTACAATTAAGCCACTCCATTCTTATCATCTTTTGTGTTCTAAGAGGATAGTCAGCACAAGATATTTGGCCATTAAAAAAAATATTGAATATGGATTTTGTGCCACTCTATTGCTGTCAAGTTTTTTTTTTAAGCAGGTTCCACAAAAGTGTATTTTCAAAAAGGACAAGAAAATCGTATACTTGGTAACCTTTAAGCCAGCAGCATCAAAAGTCAGAACCATTGCAAGAGAGGATATGGTATGCTCCTAACTAAGGTAGTACGAAATAAGTAAAGATTGGTCCACAATTGATCCAATTAAATTTAAGGCAGTAAACTTCACTTACAGCCCAAAATCATTGGTTAATAATGAGTCACAATAGCTTTGCTTCCAATTCACCAATGAAATAGACACATTGACAGAACATAGCCAAACAAAAAAAAACTTATAGATAGCTCAAGGAACTGCCACCCCCTTTTTTTTGCATATATTTCTCTTTCTTTTTCTTTCTTATTTTTCTTACCGTCACAAATCCCTTTCTTCAACATGCTCTACAGATCTACCCGTGGACAAGCCAAAGACTACACCTTTGAAGAAGCCGTTATGACCGGCCTTGCCCCTGATGGTGGTCTCTTCATTCCTCAAGAGATCCCAACATTGCCTACAAACTGGCGCCAGGCTTGGTCTCAATATAGCTTCCAACAAATTGCTGTCGAGATCTTGTCATACTTTATCGACGAAACTCAAATTCCTCGAAGTGATCTCACTCAACTTGTTGAGCGCTCATACGCCACCTTCCGTGCAAAGGATGTGACACCTGTTGCTAAAGTTCATGATGGTTTGTACATTTTAGAATTGTTCCATGGACCCACTTTCGCTTTCAAAGACGTTGCTCTTCAATTTGTTGGTAACCTTTTTGAATACTTCTTGGAGCGCCGAAACAGCAAAGAGCCCGCTGGCGGTAAAACTCATCGTTTGACTGTTGTTGGTGCTACTTCTGGTGACACTGGCAGGTAAGGTTTATTTGTTTGATCCATTACTTTTGAATGCATATTTATCATTCTTGTTTTTCTTACCACAGTGCTGCTATCTATGGTCTCCGCAACAAGAAGAATGTGTCTGTCTTCATTCTTCACCCTAACGGTCGTGTCAGCCCTATTCAAGAGGCTCAAATGACAACTGTTTTGGATAAGAATGTTCATAACTTGTCTGTCGAAGGTACTTTTGATGATTGTCAGGACATCGTCAAGAACCTGTTTGGTAACAAAGAATTCAATGATCGTCACCATTTGGGTGCTGTCAACTCAATCAACTGGGCTCGTATTTTGGCCCAAACTGTATATTATTTCCAAGCTTATTTCTCTCTCCTTCGTTCATTGAACATTGATCCTGCCTCTGCTGAAGCTGAAGCTGTTAAGTTTGATTTCTCTGTTCCTACTGGTAACTTTGGTGATGTTTTGGCTGGTTATTACGCTTATCGTATGGGTCTTCCTGCCAACAAGTTGTTGGTAGCCACTAACGAAAATGACATTCTTTATCGTTTCTTTGCTTCACATGCTTATGAAAAGCAAACTGGCCCTGACGGTGGTGTTAAGGCTACTTTGTCTCCTGCTATGGATATTCTGGTATCATCCAACTTTGAACGTCTCTTGTGGTATTTGGCTCGCGAAACTGAAGCTGATCAAGGCAAGTCACAAGATGAGGCATTAGATGATAAGGCTGGACAAACTGTTGCCGGTTGGATGCAGGAATTAAAGGAAAAGGGTGTGTTCCGTGTCTCTGATGCTTCTGTGTTAAAGGCCCGTGAAATCTTCGATGCTGCTCGTGTCACTGATGGTGAAACTTCTGCTACTATTCGCTCATACTATGAATCAAAGGATACCAACCAAGCTCCTTATGTTCTTGATCCTCATACTGCTGTCGGTGTAGCTGCTGCTGAAAAATTGATTGAACGTGATAACATCAAGACTTATCCTAGTGGTAGTGAAATCTTGATTTGTTTAGCTACTGCTCATCCTGCTAAATTCTCAGAAGCAGTTGAAGCTGCCTTAAAGACTTCTCCTGGTTTTGATTTCGTGAAAGACGTTTTGCCTGTTGAATTCCATGGTTTATTAGAAAAGGAGCGTAGAGTCACTCACGTCGAACGTGCTGATCCTCAACTTATCATTGAAGTCATTGAGAAGGAACTTAAAGAAGAAGGCATCTCCTTTTAGAGAATACATACACATATTATTCAATCCGCCTCCTATTAATTCATAACATTTTCAAACACCATATGCACATACACACATATATACATATTATACATCATGTAGTTTATTTTTGGATTTAAGAAAACTACAAACAAAAACACTATTAAAAAGCATTTATTCTTGTAACCATTATCTATGGTCTCCTTATTTCCTTCTCCTTGTCAAATCCGAGTTAAAACAACAAATGAGTCTCAATTAGAGTTAGTAGTCTTTCATCAACAGTGCAACAACATCGATTAGGATTAAAATTAATTATATTAATAAGTTTATTTAAGTATTTCCAGAAGGTCCTGCTTCGCCGCCATTCAGGTTAGCAGCGTTTAGCATGGCCAACAAGCTAGAGGGTCTATGTTTTGGCTTCCATTCTTTCATGGGATCCTGATCATATGCAGCAACTGCCGTATGTCGACGTTTGAAAAACAAGACAACAAATGCGCATCCAATCAAGACAAAAAGAATACCCAAGGAAATGGCAATAGAAATTAAGATGACAGCAGGGACAGATAAAAAGTGACGGTGGTTTGAAACAGAGGTACAACAAGGCTCAGCTGTGAAAACACGACCAATGGTACCCGATGAACCATTGACTGAAGCAGTCAACAAATAAGGATGCCACTGTGTACCATCAAAGAAAGCGGCACTACTGCTACCAAACTCAGGGATCTCTAGATGACCAACAGCCAAGAGCATAGTATCAGAGTCAGCTGGATAGCGTGCGATAGAAGCATCAGATGAGCTGGAAATAGGTGCCCATAAGAGTTGGCGAATAGAGCTAGCTGATCCAAGGTTGCTACTGATGGATGTGAAATTCTGACCATTCCAAGCACTGAGATAAGGTGATGCATTGTTCTGAGAAGCACCAGAAATAATATAAGTCTGATCGTTTTCATGCACAATAGATGTAGGTGAACTCATTTGGTTGTCTACAGGAGCTGCAGTCCAGGAAGCGCTGGATGAGGTTATGTCAAGACTAGCGAGATTTGCCTTGGTCTGGCCAACGTTCAAATCACCTATGGCGATCAAAACTGAATTATCATTGATTAATACATCATTGACTGTACCAGACAAGCCTTGGCTGAGCTGATTCCATTGACGTGTGTCAGTTGAGAGTTTACAGAGAGAGCTACAATCTAAAAGGCCTGCAAATGCAAAGCTGCCTGCAACATAAATTGACTTTCCATCTCCTGAAGGAGTGATCACTCGAACCAAGCCAGGCTGTTGGTTGGCACCAAAAAGGCCGTTTGTAGGTAAGAATGCTTGCTTCTGAAGATCATATGCAGCAAAGCTTGTCATGGAGATAGTATCAACAGTACCACTGAATTGGCCACCAATCCAGAGTATGTTTTGGACAACAGATAGAACAGTGATCTCTCCTTGAACACCCTGAAGAAGACCATGCCAGCCTCCTTGATGATTGATTACGAGTGGGTATTCAATATTGCCGATGTTGAAGCGACCAGCTAAGATCAATGAAGTATCCGAAGACCCTTTCCAGTAGACACCTGCATTTACTTTAGCATTTGGGTCGGTGATAGAAGAATTGACTTGACCAGAACTTAATGCGACGATGTTGTTTGCTCGATAAGTTTGAGCTGTCTTGATATCGCCAAAAAGGAGGCGAGTGTCTTGGTTGATCTGAAGTTGGCTGTTGATGGGGCCAAGAACAAAGGTAGAGGGTGTTTCAAATCGCTTATCATTCAAATTCCACTCAGCATTGTTGAAAAGAGTGGTGTTTCCTGTGCTATTGAATGGACCAGACAAATGAATCAGATTATTGTCCAAAGTATACAGATGATCGACATTGTTGTTGACACCCTAATTTTGAAATCAATATAGGTTAGCTTATCACAGACAAAATGCAAATGAAGTGCAAATTTACCTGATCCATTCCGGACCATGTGTTTGTGTCAGTATTGTAGATTGCTACATGTTGCAAATCAGCATTTTGTTGAGGTTCGGATGTGCCAGTGAAAGCACCACCTACAATCAATTCTATAGATAGATAATTGGTTTCTTTTAAGATTCTAAGGGGAGAAAGAAAGAAGGATGCTTACGAGAATCAATGAGTAAGGAAGTGTTGACACTGCCATTAAGGCCGTTGTTTGCTAATGGTTGGAGTGTTTTTGATGATAAACTGTAAGCTACAAGATTATTGTAGGTAGAATTCAAGGCAAAGAGACCTCCAATGTAAAGCATGTTATCGTTAGATTGCAATGTGCGAACCACAGCATTACTGGGTAATTGTTGTACAAGCGGTGTCCATGTATTGTTGGAAGTGTAGTAGACCATTACACTAGACAATACGCCGCCTGTTGTGTTTCTGTTGAATGCTACTGAGCTACCGATCAATGATACAGATTGTGAGGAAGGTGTAGTTGCATTAGGAGCAACTCTCATAGTTATTGAAGGTTGAAAGGTTGATGTTGAAGATGAAACGATGCCTGAATAGATTAAGGTTTGTTGGTCGGACACAATGTCTTGATTTAAATAGTATTTTGTTGCATTGCCAGGTGTCATCTCCACAGTGAGTTCAGCTTGAGTACGTTGATTACAAGTGCTTGTACCTACACAACCTGGTGTAGTGAGATAGACATCGTAATTGCCCTGGCTTGCAATATATCTATTTTTTTTTGTTTTTTACTTGATTTAATTATTTGATTGACAACTTCGCTATATAAGTATGCTTACGGCTTATACACGACAGAAGTATTGGTTGTTTGTAATTCGTTTGCAGGAATTGTAGATACCAAAAAGTTTTGATAGGTACCATAAGAAAATACTTGTGTCCAAGCACCTGTTGTTGTAGCAGTAGAGGTACCTTCAGATGAATCAGTGTAACAGCTGTCATTGATTGTGCTATTGCTATTTGTGATCTCGGGCTGAAGTGTAACATCTATTTCGATAAAAAAAAAAGTTGGTAAAATGTATATTCATGAATGGGTATCTTTCTGTGCTTACCTGATCTAAAGATGTTAACACCAGCCAAACCACCTGAAGAGCCATACCAAGTGTCAATATTGATTCGGATACCACCTGCAGTCATGGGACTTGTCACAGTAAAATCTTGATACTCAATAGAAGTATCATTAGACAAGAAACATTGGTCAGAACAAGTGGTTGTTTGTTTAGTAATAGGGTCTATATAAGATAAGTTAAAGTATGTATTGGAACCTAATGCGATAATACTATAAATGTAAAAAAAAGGGTGAACAAATAAGTTTGGTCAAATCGCTTTTAGATTATTTTTTTTTACTTGAATCTATTTGTACTATCGCCATTGACATTTGCGTTTTTGATACGAAAAACAGAGGGCTGAACAGGTGAAGTGAACGTTGCTTGCCAGTAACCAGGAACGCCTTCTTGTAGCAGCCATGGTGATTGAGAACAAATGACGCTAGAAGGGTTTGTGTAGTTGCCAAAGTCAGCACCATTTCCACTTGAGATTGTCTATTGCAAAACGACATATATAAGCGAATAAACAATCAAATCTAGTTGGACTTACTGCTGATGTAGCCAAATTAAAAGGTCGAGTTGTGTTTTGGTTAGCATAAAGACCATCGCCGGTAGAATCGAATTGACCACCAAAAATGATAGATTCAGAATTCTTAGCGATAGAATAAACAGGACCGTTAAATCCTTTCCAAGGCAGAGGTGTCCATTGTTGATTGTTCCATAACGCAACATGGCCTGCATATTGTGATGCATTTGTGTTCATAGGAGCTGTAAAATCGCCGCCTACATAAACTGCGCTAGAGTTGATACAAAGCAAGGAAGAAACAGGTCCATCCAAGCCTTGTTGTAATGGGGAAAATTGAAGTGTTTGGGTATCAAATTGAGCAATATGGTTGTAGGTTGTTGAGTTGATGGTAGTGAAGTTTCCAGCAAGTATGAGTTGTGTGTCCGATAATCGACAAGATGTCTGGACAGTTCCACTCAGATTAGATAGCTGTTCAAATAAGGTTTTACTGTCAGATTGTGTTGCTAGCAGGAGAGTGTTTGATTCTAAGGACTCAAACTGCTGTGGCTTCTCATAAGGCGAGAGGCCAGCATAGTCACCAATGAAACCTAACTTTCCACCAACAGAGTCTAAATCTATTGAAGGCACCTGTGCAAATGAAAGTTTACAGCAGAGTAAAATTATAGAAATAAGGCACCATAGTTTTGAAACCATGACCTATTTTGCTTGATGTAAATGAATGTGACTTGGGTATAAAAGGAAATATATCCTTGACTTTGTTGTTTAAGACAGAAGAAGAAGAAGAGTTAAAAAAATTAAAAAAAAAAAAAGTAAAAAGAAAGAGAGAAAAAAAGGAGAACAAAAAAACAAAGGAAATTGAAATTTTAAATTGATTTAATTTTTTTCCTTCTTTTTTTGTTGTTGTTGTTTACTGCTTTTGCTAAAAATGAAAGGTCGTTAAGCTAACAATGATCAGACACAATGAGCCCATTGCTAGGCACAGTCTATGGTAGATAATTGCTGTGGAAGATATAAAAGAGGGGCGGGCTTCTCTTTCTTTAGATTTTATTCCACATCAGACAGGTTTCACATGAGACAACTTTTTTTTTTTGGCTTTGCTCAATCGATGTAGACTATGAGTGACAGTCAGAATAGTTATTGCCACATTCAAATTAAGCTCAAGTCGATTGAATTTTAAAGGCAATTTTGTTTCTAAAATGCTTTTTTCTTCTTTCCTTTCGTCTCTCGAAAGCATTCATGTCTATGAAATAAAGATTGCAAGAAAGAAAAGGCGAACAGGAGAAAGCCATTATGTCATTCAATCTATCTTGTCTCTTTCAGATAGAGAGAGAAAAAATTCATCATGTATATATAGCAAACCAAAAATAAAGTACTCCATGGCTCCCAAAAAGCTATCGTTCAAGCCAATGCAATGTTACACGACTACATTATGGTCTGTTGTACACCATTTCTGGAAATAAATAGTACACTTGACAAACAGGACTCCACGCTCAAAAATGACACTAACGAAAGAAAAAGATGAGACCTATCTGTTAAATGAAGATTGCACAATCTCAGAGAAATTATGCAGATGTAACCTCAAGTCGGAATATCGATAGAGTCTATCTGAAGATCTTTCAAATAGGCGCGGTTACGATGACCAGCTTGCTTTCAGAGTCAATTTAGCCACATAACTTGATATAACAAGAGATATTCAGGTATAACTTTTTTCTTCGTGGCTTATAGATCTACAGATTTGATAGATAAATCATAACAATTCTCCCTTCTATCATTCTATCGCTTCATGTTCTCGTATTCAGAGATTCAATTATTATAAAGGAGAGTTGAGATACTGAAAGCGCTTGTTTCTAATTAAGGAAACTATACCGCATCCGCAGACTTTCATCAAGACGTCTTGACTCTAAAACCATAGTACGATTATATTCAGCCATAAGCAATATACACTGTTGCTTCTCGAGCAGGATTGTCTATGAGCATTCATACGCCTTCACTCTAAAGTTTATTATCAAGAAATGAGTTGTATGGGTTATGGAAAACAATAATAATTCTTTAAACCAGAAAGCAGGCATCTCTACTTTTGAACTACAATATGACACGTTTTTTTTTTGGCTTTGTCATGACTAAAGAATGCTACCAATGAAAAGAGGGAATAAAGCACCAACACTTATGCTGACTGCTTCAAAGTGTGTTTCCTTTGCTTCTTGACTACATATTGACTATACTTTTCTTATTTCATTGTCATATGGAGAGCTCGAGGTTATATGAGCATCCGTGTTTTCGTTTCAACAAAGGATATTCTAGAAAGCTCGAGAATATGATTGGCTCAATCTTTCTCTCAGGACAAATTGGCTTCATAAGAAACAAACCAAGATTTCATTTTTTCTTTGTGGTTCTTATTTTTAGGTACAATGAATCGTATCGATCGTTCATCAGCTATCATGGTTGCATCAACGTCATCTTCTGAGAAAAGGTAGATGGAACAAGCCTTTTAGCTCACGTGTATCCATAAGTTAAACGTGTTTCTGAGTTTAAAACTGGAATTACATAATATTTTCTTGAGGACTTTCAGATCGAAACTTTTTTTAGCTGGAAGATCGGCTTACTGCAATTTAATCCGATGATCTTGTCAAGGGCTGTCAAGTTATGAATCGAGGCGGTGGTGAATACTTGGGCCCTGACTTATAAAGTCAGCTGTGTGTACCTTGCCCTGTCTAAAGCATGGATATGACAAAGCATCTATACACCTTTCAAAAAAAAAAAAAAAGTGACTCAGCGATCCTTACTTCTTATAGAAAGCAGGCCTCAATTGACTATGATGCTGAATTAAACAAGTGGTAAATTCGTTTAAAGTGGAGTAACTACTATGTTCCAGAAAAGGCACATTGATTTCATTGTAATGGATAGAGTGCATACATAACAAAATGAATCTTTCCCCTCCCCTTTTTTTTTTGTTTCCATAGTCTCGAAATCAATCAATGTAACTTTCTATTACACTTCATATTTAATCTAGATAAAACTAACCTCAGTGTGAACTCATTACAGTGCATAGGCCTCGGTTTCTTTCTTCTCTACCTCTCGCTTTCTTTATTTAAAAGTCTATGTTTATAAATAGTATATATACATGCAGAAATCAAAACTTAAGCATGGTGATATCATTGTAAAAATAGACATGCTGTTCTGCTTTTGCTGCTGACAGTCGTGTAGCTGGATCATAAGTAAGCAACGACTATTTGAAACCAATAGATTAGTTCTTAGATACCTATTTTTGTAGTCATTCTCTTTCTCTCTCTCTCTCTCTCTTTAATACCTCTAGTAAATCATAAGTGGCATCAGGTAAGTCACGAATGGAATAAGAATAATCTTCAATTGCTTTCCGAAGTTCTTTTGCCTTCCAAGCTATGATAAAAGAGATAAGAATGAATACTCTATTGTATGGTTGCTATGACAACAAACTTACGAGGAAAACTAGCATTGTAGTCAGGTAGTGTGGATACACCAGGCCATGTTTCTTCAGTAGGTGTTCCAAGCATTTGAAAGATTCGAAACATTTCATCAATCTGGGTGGCACCAGGAAATATTGCTTTCAAAGTGATCATCTCGGCCATGATACAACCCACACTCCACATATCAACAGCAGTAGAATAATGCCGACTGCCCAACAAAATTTCAGGTGCACGATACCATAATGTGATGACCTAAATAAAGCATCAATTGGCCTTGTAAAGCGCTCCATGATACCCAAACTTACTTGATGTGTGTATGTACGCATAGGTACGCCAAAGGCTCGAGAGAGACCAAGATCAGCAATTGTCAGACGACCATGTTTATCGATCAAGAGGTTTTGTGGTTTAAGATCTCGGTGAATGATACGATGTGAATGACAGTACCGTATTCCTTTTAACAATTGATGTGTAAAACTCTAAGAGGAGAACAATCAAAAAAAACGAGTACTATAAACTAAATTTCATTATACTTCATACTTTGATGTGATTGGCTGTCATTCCCTTCCGCTTTGTCTTATCCATATATCGCCTTAAATCCATTTCGAAATAATCAAAGACAAGGTAGATTGTGGCATCTCGTTGTATCATATCCAACAGTTTGACGATATGCTGATGCTTCATTTCCTTCAAAATGGCAATTTCTCGGATTGTTGTGGTAGGTACACCTTCCTGTAGATTCAGGCGAATCTTCTTGAGTGCGACTAATGTATTGGTATTCTTCTGCATTGCTTTAAAGACAACACCATAAGTGCCTTCGCCGATCTTGCTGATCTTTTCATAGCCGTCTAGATCATTGGGGTTGGCCATCTCGTCACGATCCTCTTGTTTCTGCTTGTGTTGTATCTGTTTCACTGGTTTCTTTTTAGGGTCTTCTTTGACCTGAAATGATTTTGGTATAGGTTTTGCGTTCTCGCTAGAGGTATCTTTAAGCTCTTTATTTAAAAGCTTTGACATGAGTAGATCTGGCTCATGTTTCTGTGGTTGAGTAGACAATGAGTGTGAATTGGTTAACTGTTTTGTCTCTTGAGATACATTTGTCTTGATCGTTCTGATTTGTTTGGAAAATGGAGTAGGTATGTTTTTATTCATGGTTTCGACAACAAAAAAAAAAAAAGAGGGGTTAAAGTATATAATAAAAAAAAAAAAAAAAGAAAGAGACGCGGTTGAGTTTCAATCAAACAATGCGCGTCAAATAAGCTCGGACCGGAATAAGCATGAATAAAAGGCTTTCTTTTTTATTAACTAAGATTCTAATTGTCTTTCAAGTCTATCAAGACGTTCACGTAACGTATCAAGCATTTGCTGATATTCACTTAAGCCAATATCGTGTTGTGACTTGACAATGGTAGGTGGATTTACCAATGGCTCTTGCGAAGTTCTTAAAGAAGGAGTCAATCTCTTTCGTCTATCAACAGCCTCCACCACGTCTTCCTCTTCCTCAGTGATCGTATCCATACTGTGACTATGGTTAATTCTCCTTTCAACAGTAGCTAGGCGACTGACAAACTCTTCCATACGATCTTCTAGTCGATGCATGACTTCCTTTTGTGCTTCCTTGACTTGGTTTCTGACAAGACTTTCAATGGTTGTAGACGATGTCTGTAATGTCTGTATCAGTGTTGAAGAACGTCTTATCTGATCATCCAACGTTGATTTGAGAGTGCGTGTGGTTTCGATTGTATCAAACAGATGTTCAAATGGCTGCATGAATTGCTGCTTCTGAAGCAGGTTATGAGTAGGTGTCTTTGGTATCGTTTCATTGCGAGTGGCTGAAAAGTTAAAACCAGAATTGGTGGAGGGTGGAGGAGGAGGAGGGGGTGGGTATTGCGGTGAATGGGGTGGGAAATGTGAGGGATGGTGCATACTGCTTGGGTGAGCTGTATGAGGTGGATGATGTATATGTGGTTGTTGTTGATGTTGAGAAGGAACAATAGGTGGTATGGCAAATTCAGAGTGAGTAGCACTGGTAGCATTACTTGAAGAAGGAGACAACATGGTAGCTTGTGATAATGGGTGTGGTTGAGTAAGCTGGTTTGAATGATGAGGGTGATAGTGTTGTTGGTTGTATTTGGTCTGTTGTCGAAAGTTAGAATTCAAAGGAGCAGATCGAATGGCCGTATTCAATTGTTCACCATAAGAGGGTGCATAGATAGTTAAGTGACGAGCGTTCTTGTTGTTGTTGAGTCTTTTGGCTAATAAACTAGAAGCCTGTGGTTGTTGTGAACTCACAGTATGGACTGATTTGGGCAAAAGAGTAGGTAGTTCATCTTTCTTTTGTTTCTTTGGTAATGGTTGTTCTTCAAGCACTCTATTCATTCTCTCAATATCTCACTCTCCTTTAGTATTTTCTCCTTAAATTTACCTGCTTGGTCTTCTTATCTGTTGTTGTTGTTGTTGGCTACCAGCGCCTATTAACATAGTGTTTAAAGCCATTGGATCTGAGGATATATGATTTGATAAAGGAGGTGGTGATTTAGGCTCAGATTTGACTTTAAAAGTAGAATGATCTACTACTGTCAAATGAGTGGCTGTATATTGAGTATCGTCCTTTCTAGATTTATGATAGACAAACCGAGGCAGGTTACTCAAGATGGACTCATCTAAAGAGGCAGCGTAGTCCATTGGTTTCAATTTACAGAGTTCAGCTAAAAGAAACTTGTTCTGTCGAATGGCCAAGATGGCTAGATCCGTAGTGGTCACATAAGCATCATAAGGGCTCTCTCTGTCTACGAAATAAGAACCATCTGAAGGTAGACGATCGGCTGTAAGGTTGAAGATGGACACGACATCTGCAAATCTGAACAATAGCGTGTTGGTTCCTTCTGCTCGGTAAAGATAAAAAGGCTTATCCTTTTCATAATGACCTAGTAAAAGTGACAACAAGTGCATCTGTTGAAAACAAAGATGAGAGAGAGGGGGGGATTAAAAGAAAAAAAATAATAGAAAATTAAGTATATTTCATTTAACAATCCATATGTGGTCATTTTGAATCCCCGGCGACAAGTTGCAAAAGGGATCCTGTATTGTCCCTAAGCATTTCAACCAGTTAAGATATAGGCTACATTCACAAACAACAAATAAAGGCTGAAATAAAGATAGTCTGTGTTAATCAGGTATGATGGTATCATCAGGTTACTTTATTCATTCTAGTTTAAGAGAGAAGTAGACCCACAAGCAGTTGGATCTTCCTCCTCGCTTTTTTTCTTTCAAGTCAAACCTGATAGGTACCAAAATCCCTGAGAAGTTTATCATATTTATTTTTTTTTAGTGGCGATGAACTGATTCTCTCTTCTTTTACTTACCAATCAGGCGATTGGAACAAGCAGTCTTACATGTGTGTGTGTGTGTATTAAAAGAGACCGAAGACCTGCACACATATTTAGTAAGCTTAACAGATAGAGAGGATTCTGTCTTGATTTAGTTAGATAGAAATCATTTACTCACTCAATCGGCCACACTCACCTTCATTCTTTTTTTTTTTAGTCATCTGAAACCAGTTGATCTACTTTGACATGCTGGTAAGCAAGAAACGCGAGCCTTTGATTGGTTGTTTTGACTTGGGAAGATCTTTTTTTTTATGAAACCTTTCAAAATAAAGTTTTCGTTTCATGTGGACAAGATACTAGATCCCTCTTCTTAAAGAGTGTATGCTGAATCCAGTTTTTGTGATAGAATAGCCTCTATACATCATGAATGTATGAAATGAATTGTCTTTACAATCAACACACACATACACACATATTGACTAGCGAATAAGAAATGAAATAACATTGTAGAGGTTTCAAGACTGATTATTCTTTTTTTAAGCTGATGCGAATCCGTATAATAAGCTTAAGCCGGAAAAATCATGCCATTGATTTAAGTAACTCACTGAGTGTCTCTAATTAGAGACCAGATCCGACTTTTCCAAATGACTACAGACACTTCAAATGTCAGATTGTTGTCACTATTGATTTCTCAAGTTAATTGTTGTTCTCTACTGATTGTTTGGATTGAGAATGTTATCTTTGAATTTCGTTATTAAAGTATCAAAAAGAAATTGATCTTCCCCCCACATTCCTTATTTGGTGATGCAATGCCAAGCACAGAACAGGCTGTATGTATATCTCATTTGTTACTGATGTACTTCTGTAAGCATAAAGTAACTTTAGTAGTGGAGATAGAAACACGCAATGCACTGCATTTCAATCAGTCTAGCTGCTAAAGACAGTGATGGATCATTTCTAATGAGCAATTCAGTCTATGACAGAGTGCTACCTTATTGTTGTCATACTCATGTTAATACAGGTTACTGCTTGGCACTTCTTGGACTTGGTTCTATTCAACATATCTGGTCTATGATAAAGACTAAGAATAGAGAATTTCTTTTCAAAAGAAGAATCTCATTTAAGGAATGAGCCGATACGTATTCTATGAATTTTGTGGCTACACTCCAGAATTAAGCTATGTTTACTTGCTAAAATAGTATGGTTACGAAGGGTACGCAAATCTCTCTCATTTGAAAGTGTAAATTAAGAAACCTTCCTATTTCCGGAAATAATACTAAGAGTAAAGCCACTGTACGCCATTCCCCCTTTTTTTTTTTCTTCTTTGAATGATTGGACTATCTAAACGCCCAGACTTTTAAATGAATATAGACTGAGAGGGCTTAAGCTACTTAGCACTAAGCCACATGCATGTAGACACATACATATATTAACTATGGGGGGTAGATCAGGACACACACACACATACACAAATGATAAAGATGTCATCATCTACTGTATTTCATAATGGCATCAATAAAATAAAGAAAAAAAAAGGGAAAAGGGTAAAGATTTGTATTTTGACAAATTTGATCATGAGAAATTAAATAGTTACCAAATAAGTAACGGAGTAAGCGGACCTGACTGTTTCAGGAGCGCGCAATAACTAAAAATGGTGGGGGGGGGAAGTCAGGGAAGAATCAAATTTTTTTTTCCACTCTCATCAGGGTCTGATGAAATCGAATTGAATTTCGATCAGCGGACAAACAAATTCCGATTTCAAAATGTTATATAAAGAGCTCCCCAATTTCAAATTTCTTTATTTTTTTTAATTATTAAATATCTATATTATTATGAAAATGTCTGCCAACAACTTTACTATCGTTAGCACACCTGGAAAGAAGATCTCTTTAGAAAGAAACAGTCACCCTTGTCCCAAATGCAGACACCATGCTTCTGTGCAATTAATGCGCTCTGAAAGACAATTCATCTTATTCAACAAATGTATCTCAAACAGTATGCGTGTTCGATACGAATGCTCAAAATGTAAATGGAAGAATGAAGAATTGCCCTCTTATCCTGAAGAATTCAGCTATTTACCAAGTGAAGATGAACTCTTGTTTGGCTACACCATGGACACTGACAGCAGCAGTCACATTAGCTCTCTTAGTGGTGCCTATTAATCCCTTAATCAACTCTCTTTTTTGTATTTATTGTATCTCTTGAATTATACCCCTCCTTTTTTTTATCTCTTTGTATCTTATAAATTATATAAAATTTTCTTTCTTGATGAAAGAAGTCCATTTACGTACATAATAAACCAATTTTAAATAATAACAATGTCTGATGTCAAATTTATCAAGATCTGAAAAATTAATCAAAAACTGATCTTTAAGGTAATAGAAGTTTATAGAAAAAATAGATTGAATGTGGGGATCGACACTGGATTATTTTGAATTATCAGAATAAGATGATAAATGAAATTATCAAACCGAAAAAATCATCGTTTCAAAGCAAGATGATGAACAAAAAAGAAAGATTAAAGTTACATATTTCATATGATAATTTCTTTGTTGTAATGATAACATCGATCAGAATCTTCAAGATGATTCTACTGTATCACTCAAAATTAATCAATTGGGGGGGGGGCATTCAAAATGACTGTCTCATCATTGTACACAAAAGTGTACCTGAATTGCCATTTATCTAAATATGTTAACTTGCCGGCCATGTGGAACCCCAAAATAGTTGAAATTTAAAAATAAACCTTTCCATGGTCCTTCTATCCATCAATTTCTTTGAGATCATCGATACACTACTTTTGACAAGTTCATTTCATTTTAAATCGTAAGTTTGGTTTAGCCTAACCATTTTATTCATACTAGTGCTTTCATTCAATTCAAAAGTTATAGCCAAAGAAAAGAGGATGGTTCAGTAGTTCATTTCTTCTGAGAACAGTATAAGCGCTTGTCTTCAGCCGCATTCTCTTAAACTGAGTTTGACTCTACAGTTTTTTTTTTCGATCATCTGTTAAGAAAGTGAAAAAAGGGGGGGTCTTTTCATCAACCATTTTGTTAACAATTGCTTAAAACAGTAAACGCTCAAACAGTGAATTTTATAGCTCACTAAAATCACAAATATATCACTGTATATATTTGAATCTAACTAAATACTCTTTAGTAGAAATCCATGTTAACATTCAAAAGGGAAGAATAACAGATTTATGACCAATTGATGGCATCACATTTTAGGATTGTCCTTTAGACTATGTCCATATCTCACTAATGGCCCTATTCCATCGATTTCTTTTGTTTCATACATATTAAAAATGAGATCATTCCTCCAAAAAGCATGTCTTGGAAAATGACTTTTGATCTATCAACTGACTCTTCTCATTCATGTGGCAAGTCATATATAAAGATAAAAAAAAAGGGGGGAGGTTTGTTATTGTAGTGCCTGTTGTTTCATCCAAAGCCTGCTGTTCAAAAAAAAAAATATTTCATCTTCAGAAGAGCGATGACAGTAACGTGGCATATTCTCCCTTCAAAAAAAAAAGTGATGTTTTGGATCAATACAGAAGAATTTCCTTTTTAAAAATTAGGTCACGATCTGTATCGAAATAACCTTTTTAGGACACATTTGAATTATACTCTTTTTTTTTATTTCATCTTTCTCGGCCTTAAGAATTGCGCGCACCTTTGTAAAAGGGTTCATGAAAATAAAGATATACTCGGTCCGAGGAAGAGAGATAGAGAACTTCTTGAACACCAACATTCTTTTATATGGGAATAAGTTCATTCTGTTGGCTGACTATCTGACAACATAGACAACCTTTCTTATGACCAACAAAGGCCATTTGTTCATTGCCTAATTATGTTGTATTCCTCCCCCCAAAAAAAATGTCAAATCTTGTCTCCATTTTCTTTAATCTCTATCTATATAACATTCTATCGAGAATGTCAATTACAATGGCATAATTGAGAGGAAAGGGCTCCCCCCTGTCACCCCCCCCCCCATTTTGGTTACACAGTTGTCATTGATTTTCAGGAGCTCATTTTCTTTATTAGGAAGGGACAAAAAAAAAAGAAATCGAGATGAATTCTCTCTTCCCATCTACGATTTCAAGTTACTTTTTCTTGGTTTATGGGAAATCGTCACTGTGATGCTATTGCTGAGATGCGCACTTTAAATTGACATTGTCTACCATCGTATAGTGAGTGATCTATCTTGCAGATAATTCTGAGAGTAAGAAGAACACGAAAGGGCAAATAGTATACTCTGAAAAGCATCTCCTTAAATTCAACTTACATTTAAAAAAAAATAGCTCAACGAAAGGATCTTTTTCTTTCTTTTTCTTATGAATTCTGTTTATGACGATCCTCTTTTGACACCTGGTAAACTGAGAGAACATATTCAAAAGTTACCATCCAATCAGCATGTAATAGAGTGAAATATATGAGTTGAAGTCAATTTCTAAAATGCTATTTCTTATACTAGTATGATTACTCTCAATACAATTATCAGCCAGATTCAGATGGCTTTGAAACTGAAATCAATGAATTTCTAGACTATGAAGATATCTCTGATAGATTCAGACTAGGTCAACAACTATTTCAAAAGGAATACAACAGTAATCACACCTATGATCTATGGGTCAATACTCCTTTAGAAGATCGAATGAACATCATTCTGTCTTTACTGGCCAAACTGAATCATGCCACGCACGCAAGAAAGTTAGAGATCAGTCAGATCTTGGTCTATGTCTCTTTTGGCTATTTTACTGGACCTATTTGGAAGGGCAAGAGACGTGAATTCCTGTTTCTTAGTGGTCAGTTGCTTGTTTCCTGTGGTGCTTTCACTGTCTTGTTGAGTCAGTTTGAGCAATTGAAACAGATCTATCTGGGTAGCCTTCCTCTGCCCATGGATACCAACAGGTAATCTATACGCTTCTCGTTTCCTATTGCAAGACATTAAATGATTTTAGTCATCTGTTGCATGAAGCAATGAATGCCTACATCACCTTGATTTATCTGATGATAGAAACTCAACGGTATCAAATAGCACTTGCATTCTCTGAAATTCATCAACAACATTATTTAAGCTTTCGCAAAGAATTCTGTAAGTTGGTAGAGAGAGAGAACTGGTGTTCAATCGCTTATCTTTTTGGCTTTAGTGAACAAGAAACCAGGTCTATTTAGCTTTCTATGCCAATTTATTACCAGCTTTGAGAAATCTTCATTCAACAAAACCTATCAACTCCCTATGAAGAAAGTAAGTCTAAAGGGTTGACAACAATAAAAATCAAGGAATAAACACTCCTATTACATTCGTTAGTTTATTCTCTTGCTATGGAAATCCCTTCTTTTCGAAAGTGAAGGATTCAAGAGCCTGAAAGAGCACAAAGAGAGACAACTGGCACTGATGGTTACTGATGATATACCCAACAAGAAAGAGTCCATCCAATGTTCACCTCAAGGCCTGTTGTCCTTTCAAGAAGAGACTATCAAGAAATACCCTCATTATCAACCTACTCAGCTTCCTTCTGCCATAGATCCCATCTTATTGGTCAATTCACCCTTTTTAGATGCCATCATGGGTTCCAGTCATCCAATGGAACCCAAGAGTAAGATGATCTATGCAAAGAAGAAGAGTAAGCGACATACAGATGCTGGTAACCATTCTGTTCATTGTAAGCTGGATACGCCCTATAGTATTCAGGAAGCAGATCGTGTGTTTCAGTCAAGACTGTATTTCTCTTTAGCAAACTATCAGCTTCTTCAAATCAAACAGCAGTACACTCAAAGATGGCAACATAAAGAAGTCAAAGGAAAAGACCATGATGAATTAGGCATATCCTATGTAAGTTTGACTGTAGAAGAAGAAGAAAGGAGAGGAGTAAATTGATCATCTATTTCTTTCAAAGTCAACTACTTTACCCTATCTTCAGAATACAATCACTCTTCTGTTAAGGCTCTGCTTAATGTCTGCTACTGCTATCATCTCTACCACAAAGGAAGAGAATCAACAGGATAAATCATCAGATAGAATGCACCACAAAAGAGAAAAAGAAATCTATTTGAAAGCCATTTCAGCCCTCTTGCTTCTCTTACTCAAATGGACCAAATCCTCTCGTGCGTAAAGAATGCCAACTTCCATTTTCTATTTGCTAACAGTGATTTGACTAGATATCTTGAAATTTGAATATGTATCTCAACTCTTGACTGATTCTGGCTTTCTGTTGCTAGTCTCCAAAATCATGGGTTCTGAAGAACTGATCTATTCAGTCAAGGATCAAAAAGACACTATAGATATCTTTTATTCTGAATCAACACAAGTTTGCTCACCCAATCAGAGGTGTATCTTTTGGATGATCAATTTAGCACGCATCACTCAGATGGTGGTGAAGCATAAGGTGCATTCTAAAATGTTACTTGCACAATACAAAACCATCGTAAGTTATCTAAAAGAGACTAGTTCTATATTTCAAGCTAATGACCTTATCAAAGACGGCTCTTAAGCGCTTATTAAAGATGAACCATCCTACACTTGAACATTATGTACTCAAACTCATCAAGGATCAATTGCCTTATCTTGGAAAGAAATGGAAAAGCCGTAAGTTGTCTTATGAATTCTACTTCTTCTTCTTCTTTATCTAAACAAAAAAAAATAACAACAGAAAACATGAAAGTGATTTCAAGTATCTATCTAAAGAGTACAAGCAAACTCAATGACGAATGGTTATCCATGACATGTTCAGACGAAGAGATAGAGCATGCTAAAGTAAGGTGTATGGCATCAGTCTTCCATTTAAACTGAAATGAACGATAGGTAGAGGAAGAGCGTATACGACTATTTACTCAATTCTATCATACTGAACACTATCAGTCTGTCTCTCTGCCTGTTTCTGATAGACCACTGGATATCAGTACAGAGTGTCTATTGTCTGACCCAACAGACGATTCTCCAGTCAGTCCATCAGAACCTCCAGGCACACCTTTCCCAACAGAACCCCCCATGCTCTCACCAGATCAACTGACAGAAAGGATCAACAAGCTCTATCTACAACAACTAGAGACTCAATTTCAGCCTATCCAATCCCCCCTCAAGATCGGCAAGACAGGCCAAACAAAGACGCCTAGACAACTAACGCCACTCAGTCGATACCAACCAGCATCAGAAGGCAACACAAGTTATATCTTAAGGACATTTGATCTCCATACTGTCATGGATGAAGATTGGCAACTGCATACAACAGAAATACTCTTGTCTAAGCTTAATCTCATTGAGTATGGCATCATTCTCTAAGACTTTATTGTCTAAGGTCGGAGTTACATTGTATGGTTGTACAAATTTACTTTTTATTCCAATCACTTGAAATAATAGCTTTTTTAAATTGATCGGCTTTATAGATACAACCGTACCGTTGATACCCCCCCCCAATGACTCATAAGTTTTTTTTCTATTCTGCTAAAAAGAGAGAGAGTGTGTGTGGGCCATGTTAGATACTGTTTCGGTGACTTTCTTGTGATTCATTGAAAAGAAAAGTAGCTTAAATAGGAGGTTATAATTTACTTCTATATGAAATTGAGCATTTAAAAAAAATACTTTCTCCGCTCTTTCCCCGCTTTCATTCTGCTAATGGTAAGTTATTCTTTGTTTTGAGGCGAATGTAACTCCCCCCCCCCTCCC
>JAIWNI010000128.1:0-74129 GCA_025331435.1 Choanephora cucurbitarum | reverse complement strand
AAGCATTTTGAGACATTTATTATTGAGCCCGGTAAAGGAATGGAGGATATTTTGACAAGTGCAATTTTGATATTGGATGGGCACTGATAGCAGGCTCAAAGAAAGTAATCAAGGACTGTCCTACTCGCTACAAGAAGTGTCTTGGCAGCGTTTATTGTACTCAAGAAAGCTGTCCTTTTTTTTTTTAATAAAGATAAAGTCGTTCCAGTGCCAATTCGCAAATTCTCTATTATATTTGGTCAGAGTCATTAGGAAGTGTATGAGAGGTAATCTCATACGTCTGATTGTAGTATTAGCTGGGCTAAATACGACAGGTAAATACACCCTTCATACTCATTCTGAATTTTACTGAACTCACCCAGAAATCCTGAACTCTTATAAATACCAAGAGCAGATCGAGCAACATTAAGTTCGTACTTGACTCTGTCCTTGTTGGATAGAACTGGGTTGATTTGTCTAGCTGCGTCGATAGTTTCACTAGTGCGAGAAGAAATTACCGGTAGTAAGCTTTCTAGGGTGTTACGAAAGGATCACTCTTGACTTTCTCATTAAATTTGTCTTTCTCTTCCTCCAAAAAAGACGGACGCGCTTATACTGGCCATGTGTGTATGTCGGTCTTTGCAATCAACAGAAATAATGTTTTCTTTCTTGCAACTTTCAAAAATCAAACTAAACTTAGCAGTAACATCACAAGATCTATGCAACACAATATTGTATTTTTCTTGGACTTTCTCTTATTTGACCTAAAATTTTCTCTTATTTGTTCTCTTATTTGCTGAAAAATACAATATATTCCTCTCTGCACTTTCCCTCCCATTTCACGTTTTTGACTGCTTTTTGTATGGTTAGATTTTATTAAATATCAAACTGCATGAACAAAGGATCATGATAGCTATTAAATGAGATATATCTCTCATTAGCATAACTAGATATATCAATGAATATGTTGCAAGTAAACGACTGATTTTTGTCCTGCTATTCAAAAATTTTCAAACCATGTATTAGCCCACAACGACTAAATAAAATGGATGTGAGGATTTTGTTCATCAAAATGAGAGTCAAAATTTCCAGCAATGATCTTGTGGTGTAAGCCAATGTTTAGAAGCTTTTCAATTTCATCTAATGCTTTTCTTTAGCGTAATCTAGGCGAGTGGTAAATGCACAGTATTAGTAAATCGTTTAGAACAAAGGCTGAAATTGACATCTTGTGGCCTGCATCATCCATGATCAATTCGTCAAATTTTTGGGTCAAAGCATATTTTTAAGAAGAGAAGATTTTAATAATTAAATGCTACCATTGGTCCTTGTTTATTTTCCACGTATTTCTGACACCTTCATTTTGAATTAAGTAGTAGAAAATGATACTAATAGGTGTTTCAAAGCTTGAAAAGGTGAAAAAGGGGAAAGGAACCAACAAAAAGTCACATTAGAAAGAAAACGCCCGACAACGGACTTAACATAAGTCCTCTTGGCTGAGATTTTTTTGTTTTCAAACATCCTGATTACCTTCTGCCAGATCAGCTTTGACCAAAGTAAGAGAAGGACAAAGAGAGATGTGTCTCTTCCTTTATTCTTGTTTTTTTTTCTCTAAGTACTTGACAACAGAAACGCACTGAACATAGTGTTGGATCTTGCATGTTGACCGAATGCATAAAAAAAGGCAGGGCTGCTACAAACTAGGTAAGTGTGAGGAAGGTAGTATGAAGAAACAAAATGCGCAACGCACGACATACGACACACAGCTCGCATATATACAGTCAAGTGGTTGCGTACGAGACAAAGAAAAGTTAGTAAGGTCAGAAAAGATAGTAAAGATCGAAAGGATGGGACAGAGTATGATGACAAGATGGATGTCGGATATCATGGATTTACTAGCTACTGCTGTTGTTGCTACAGAAAAAGAGAATGAAGAAGAAAAACTGACCAGGTCACAGAGGCCACAGATAGAGGCTAGACAACAAGAAGATTGAACAAAAAGGAAAATCCATGGATGAAACATAAGGGTAATGATTTAGGAGACAACACTAGAAAAAAAGATGAGAGCAGAGACGAAAGAAGAAGATATACATGCAAGTGGATTGAGATAGTGTGCGAATGAGTTGGTTCTTTTGGAGCCACTGCAGAAGGACTCGACATTTGTACATGGCAAAGTCTGAAGAGACATAGTGGTTATGCCTCGGTATGAACTTTTTCTTTTCCTTTTTCTTTTATTGTTCTTGACAGAGAGATGGTTCTTCAACACAAGCGATATGATGCAGCGTTCAAGAGAAAGTTGGTCTACAGTATGCTCTTGCTCTGTTATACAATGTAATCTTGTTTATAGAACAAGCAAGGCCACCTGAACTGGAAGAGATCCTACTTGGCTTATTCTGTTGATTCAGCTGATTGGAAACGGTTTACTTGATAATGAAGCACTTGAGCTCAACCAATCCACATCATATAGAGCTATGAAGTGATGCACAAAATTTTAAATAAAACATGGCTGTGATGGTGTATACTTAACCAACAAATAATAACAATAATGATGCCAACAGCATAAAAATTTCACGCTTCTCATAAGAGGCCGCATATGTTGTCTTGAGTCCAAAAACTAAATCAGAAGAGGGATGCTAGCTGTCAATCCAACTAACGTGTACATACTATGTTTTTTTTAGAAATTAAACAATACAAAGACAAAGACAAAGTCCTCAATAAAAGATACAATGAGTTCCTCAAAGAAGAAAAGAGAAGCTTTGGGGGATGATTTGCCACTCAAACTAAACCTACAAATCAAACGCTCAATCTTCATAACAAGAAGAGTAAACTATCATAGAGAAGAAGGAGAGGAAAATAAATAGCTTGCACAAATTGTATTTAAAGACTGAGATTGGCATCTTTTCTACAATTGATGCTGATTCTACACCAATTCTCTCCAAATAAAAAAAGAAAAGAAAATAGAGTTGTTCTTATACAGCAAGTAAGTAAGGACATTGATTTAGACTATTGCGTTTTGTCTGTAAAGCTTTCGTGTACACAAAGTAGTCCTTTTTTTTTTCTCTAAAAGGAATTCTGTAAGTGTTGTTCTGACATTTAATCAGACATTAGGTGTAGGCAAAGATAAAGCTCTTTCTACAATTAATGTAGAGAATAAAGCTTTTCTGGAGGAGCTCAACTAGACACATTTATGCGGTTAGTTTCAGATTGCTGTCACAAAAAAATAACACTTGCCTCCTTCAAGTTTTACTAAGATTCAACCGCACTCGTTTAAAATCTAATAAGTTGGACCAGATGTAATGATTGCCAAATAGGTGAGATTTAGTTGGTTGAGCTTTGCTTGAGGCAAATTTTTAAGCTTGATTTGACTGGCATAAATACCTTTGCATGTAGATCAGAAGTTTATTCAGGCAAGTCTAGTCAACAGAAGTTTTCAGACTAACACGATGAGTATAAATAGATCTAGGAACTTAGTCCGCTTAACTATATAACATTTGCCTTTACAGAACAAACAAGAATAAAGCGAAATAGATGAGAGCAACCAAAGAACCGAAGAACATCTGTTGTCTTTTTAATACTTCAGAGAAATCGTAGTTGTGCATAATGGTGCTTTATCAAAATCATTCTAAAATTTACTTTTTATTCATACTTTCTGACCATTGCTAGAAAGCGGCTCGGTCTTTAATCCACAATGTCAATCTCCGCTACGTCTTTTCTTATCTACCAACTACTTATAGCAAGCCAACTCCATGGCTCTTGCATGGAGGTATAAACAATACATTGTTGACACCTTCCCAAATCTTACAGGACTTTGAGGTTTATCTTTATTCTGTTAGACACATGAGATCTTACAGTAATTGTAAGTCTGAGACAATATTGAATCTCCTGCCATATTAGCAGTGAGGGGCTGGTTGTCAGATTGAGTACTCGATTTGTTTACTTTGGTATAATCGGTTGCGTTCCTTGTTTCTCACTTTTTTCGGCAGTTTGAGACTGAGTTTAGACCGAACGCTACTTGCTCTTTGTTTCAATTGCTCGATACATAGATCAGTATACGAAATGCAAAGTTCACAAAAGCGAATCATTTCAGTGTCTCAAATTGCTATTTAACAAGTTGAAGTCATCCCATTGACATTCTACATACAAAACCCATGCTTGAAATACGCTGAGCCGATTGTTGTTGCCTTTGGCCATGCTCCTGATTAAATTTTGCCCCAATATCCTGTCTTGATTTAGGCAAAATAATAATCTTATTTTAAAAGAATAGATAAATCGAAAAGGTATTACTTTAGGCCTATCGATGAAAGGTCTTTCATCCAAGAGAAAGCCGTGATGACACAACAATAATTTATCTGTTTGAGGAGTCATTTCGTATCATAATGTCAAAAATTGAGGTAGCATCTTCACTTGTTGGGTTTGATTTGCTGACGATCTGAATTACAGCTTAAAAGTAAAGTTGATTCATACAAAATTACCAAAAAAAATATGCCAACAACTCGCGAGCTCCTGAAAGTAAGTATTTGTTATGTTTTGTCTTAAGCGCATACATCATTTGCAACACGGTCGACCTGACATAGCTTGTTGCTGGTACTTACTCAAAATCATCAAAGAAGCGGAGAGTTAACACGCACTGACCAGCTTAACATGGTTGGACAAGTGTTGCTACAATCTATATGTTTTGAAAAGGAGCTTGTATAGTAAGCGCTGGCATAAATTAACAAAAGTGAAGACTTCTCTCAACTCTTTAGACCTTGTTCACGCCTCTTGTCCTCTCTTGCTATTCCTTTGCTATTCCTTTGCTATTCCTTTGCTATTCCTTTGCTATTCCTTTGCTATTCCTTTGCTATTCCTTTGCTATTCCTTTGCTATTCCAAGTCATTTTCACGTGAGAATAAACAATAAAGTAAACAATGATGCAATAGAATAGGACTGTTTATCAGAGGACTGGCCTCCACAAAAATTTCTACCTGTCAAAAAACTATAAATAAGGATCAAAAAATGACTTTTCTCGTTTTGTTTTTTTCTTCAATTCACATCATTTTACAAATGAAGAATGAATGGGCGGTCATTCTATCTTCTTGGTGCAAAACTTAAACTTTGTATTTGTTCTGTTGGGCTAAGGGGCAAACAATGAAGCATGAGCGGATGGTAGTTCTCTTCTTGTAGTTGGGTTCAACACCCTTCTTTTGTTCTGTTGGGCTACGGGGACAACAAGAAAGAATGGGCGGCCTTCTTTCTTTAAGTGAGAGTCAAATCTTGCTTTTCTTCTGTTGGGCTAAGGGGCAAACAATGAAGAATGAACGGTGGGTGGTTCTATCTTCTTGTAGTTGGGTTCAACACCCTTCTTTTCTTCTGTTGGGCTAAGGGACAATTTTAAAAATGAAAAAATGAAAAAATGAAAATGAATGAAAATGAATGAAAATGAATGAAAATGAAAATGTTTGACCTTACTAGACAAGAATCTTATAATTCAAGTGTACGACTCGGCTGTAAAGCGCTCTTCTACTTTTAACTTCATGTTGTTGTTGATTTTCAGCTGAAATAAAAATAATTGAACTCAAAATTTACCAACTTTGCCTATAATTTTGTATCTTAGAAGTCTCTCATATCGTTTTCTTTTATCACAGCCAAAAAAAAAGACATCAGCACACAATAGACTGACTGATATTTTGATCATTTATTATAGGTAAGATTGTTTAGCAAACAATCACAATTGAGATCAGTAAGCTGATAAGGGACTGATTCATATCTTTTTATTGATCTGTCTGAGGTAAGACAATTAGGTCCTTGCTATTCAAAAGACTGACAGCTCCTTTGATAGTAGTATGGTTTTTTTTGTACAGCATTTTGATGAAATCGGGCTCGTCTGATTGTTAAGAAAAAAAAGAGCCTTTCTGAAGTTCGACTGTCATAATTAAAAAGAAAAGGTAATAAAGTAGAAAAGAGCTGCTGCAGCATAAAATAACACTGAATATGATTTCATACCACTTGACTGCCTGATTTACTTTATTTGCTTCATATCACTAACTACTAGGCTCATTATATGTCAGGATAGGATCTGTCTGCTACTTTTTCTTAGTGTACATTTCGATCAATTTTTTTTTTACTTTCCTCTTTTCGCTCTTTTCTTTTCCTCCTCTGTTCTTTTTATCAAAGCTCTTATGCTACTTCTCAAAAACTCATCATTTTGACAAACCAAACGGCAAGTAGCAAAATGCGCTTGTCTATTTATATTGCTGCACACTTTGCTTTGTCTTGTCTAGTTTATACCTTTGTAGCCTGCCCAAATCTATTTCACCAAAATCAAGTGGGACAAGAACAGAGACTGATACTGCCTTTCTTCTCTAACAAAAGTAGGTCACTGCTTTGAGCTAGTTCCTTTTCGCGAACGACCCTCGTCACCTGTATTGGGATTGAGTCAAACACTGACAAAGTGCCACTGAGCCGCCTGATCTCTTGACAACCTATGAACGGTCCTGTAGGGATCTGGATAGAGGAAGTGGGTACAGACATGCATATAATATTTCTTGTTAGTGGTTGGATGAATCGGCTTTTCTGCTACGAAGTTAGGATAGTGCGAACAGTACTAAGCTTTTTTCTTTAGTTTGTGAAAACGAGTAGAAAGAAAGGCTTACCCTCTGCGTTCTTGTCTCTCTTTTTCGTTTTCTTTTTGGTGCTACTGGAAATACTTGCTGCTGAAAATGCTTGCTACTGGATACCTCAAGACCTGAATTCAAGCCCTGCCTCTGTCTCTGTTCTTATCAAAACTATCATACGAAACACTAATATTTATCATTCAACACTCATTGCATTTTATAACCATATTCATTTGCCTTCTTTTTCATTTATTTATTTATTCATTCATACATTCATCTTTGTCGTAAATACTGCTTATTTTTTCAACACTTCATCTACATCCGTCGCTTTCTGTTATTCACAAACACAAAAAGCACTCATAATTACTTTTATCATAAATCGTCTTCTATTTTCTTCTTCTCTTTCAATAAACCAGTCGAATCTTATTGCTGGCGTTAAAAAACCAAAGCTCCTATTTATTGTCTCATTTTGCTTTATTGTTCGAATTCGAATCCAAATTTGAATCCGATCCGTTACTGCTTTTGCCATCTCTGGTATGTGTCTGGGATTATCAAGCCTTCACTCGAAATCAAGTCAAAAGCCAGGCCATACCAATACATGCTAATCCAACATACGTTGGATATTATCGGTCGCTTTGAACAAGAAGAGGGAAAAAGACTACTTTCCATTCACTTGGTGCTCCATTGTCTCATTGTCGAGAAATGTCCACTCTTATATTAAGCATACTCTTAAATTGAGCATACTCTTATATTGAGCATACTTTTAGATCAAACACCCTTAGATCAAACACTCTCAGATCAAACACTCTCAGATCGAGCGACTACTGTAGCTGTCGAAATGATTTCTGTCAGCATAAGCTGCATTCATCTTGAAAGAAACGTAAGCATTCGGTCTTTGGCATTTCACCTGCTTATTCAACCATAGCCTCTGTTATGACCATAACTCTCTTGAGCCTCTCCTTTCTTTTCTTACCTCTATTTTTTCTCAACCATCACTGCAGATTTACTCTCTTTTAGCTGCAATCTTCATCTAGACTTCACTCTTTTTTTTTTCCTCCTTGGCTTTGTTTTGTTGCAAAAATGCATAAATTCTTTGTTTCCTTTTATTGTGTCTTTTTTGTATCTATCTCTCGCATTTCTATCCCTTTCCTTGTCTCTTTATTTCCTCTCTCGCTTTTGTCTTCTTGACTTACTGTGTGAGCTCCGCCAAGATGATCTGATGCAAATCCTCTTCTCCAATCGTCACTAATCCATTTTGTATAGCATCTTCAGCTAAATGATATCTTCATGCTACATCTACAACTGATCTACAATCGTTTTTTTTTTGTGTGTTTTTGGCGCAAATACAGATACATCTCCAACAGTAGTGTTTCCTCAGGCTATCAGCATACCAGTCCAACCAAGTCTACTTTGGTCCATTTGTTTGCAGCTCCTCTCTAGCTCCATCTCTCACTTTGCTTCTCTGTCTATCTTCTGTGTCTCTTTTCTTGTCTCATTGTCTACCCTCTGTCTGTACTTTACTGGCTTTTCTTCTACAGATAGTCAACAACCAGCCTCTATCGCTGACAATCGCTGACAATCGCTGACAATTCAAACTTCAACACTCAACATCCAATCTGTCATTGCATCTTATCCCTCTAGTTGAATCCCTTGCATCTAAAGCACTTTGAGCGTATTCTCGTATTCAACTATTCGTATATCTGTGCATCATATTCTTTCTTTCTTGTTTTTTTCTCTCCCAGCTCCAACTGGCACACAGGCTTTGTTTCTCTTCATTTCATCCATGTTTTTGCCGTAAGTCATCTGACGATGCTGAGCTGAAGTGCTACTTCGTGTCTGTGGTTTTCATCCTCGTCTTCTTCGTGTTTTTGTTTTTCTTTGGCTAGATATACATCCTAGTCTACTAAATGCAAGTTACGTCGTCCAACCAACTCTGCCCACAGCCAGCTAACCTCATAGGTACATCTTGTTTTACTAGTGTCTTGAAAGAGTCTGTCCATTTCCTTCTTCTTACCGAGAGCCTTTTGCGTCTTGTCGAAAGAGCAAAAAATAAGCAGGAAAAGGGGGGGGATACAAACCGCGTACAGACCAAACTCGGTTTGTGCTTTCGATGCAAGAGCCAATATCACTTGTCGTTACTGTCACATTCCATGCCTGTCTCTGTGCATCTCCGGAAAGGGGGTCTTGTTTAGAACCAGACGCTGCTGAAAACAGAACATAACGTGCTCTGCTGCTTTTGACTCGCTGATCAAAGAAAAGAAGAAGGGAGACAAAACAAGCGGTCAGAAGATAGACAAGCCAGAATTCTGTCTTGCATCCACTGTTTGTTTGACCTCTTTTTTATTTGTCATCCATAGCGTTGTTGTTGTCGTTGTCGTTGTCGTTGTCGTCGCTGTCTTGGGAAATGGCTTGCTTACTCTGAAACTTGCGTTACTGATAGCTTCAACTCTCGTGGAAACATCAAACTGATCGGAAGGTACAGCTTGCTACAAGAAAAATAGGGAAAGAAACAAGCCTCAAAATGATCACTGGAGTCTTGGAAAAAAAAAAGAAAGAAAGAAATTACAAAGCCAGCAATTCAAATCTCTTGATTTGAAGCGGCCAAAGAGAATCTAAGCTACAAACAGTCTTGAAATGCAACAAGCTCCACATATTTATTCTAGGCTTTTCTTTTCCTTTGACAATGTCTTTAGCGGCTTTAAGCTAAAAGGAAGCGTTTCAAGGATATCTTACATCATTTGCTTCTTTTAGTCGGCGGATTTCAAAATTTCTCCAAAAAAGTATTTTCCTATGAGACTTACTCCGCTTCAAAACTGGCGAGTCTCAGGACTGAGTTACAGCTTTTTTGAAAAAAAAAGACCCTCACAGGAACTGTTCATTTGGTAAACAATCCTTTTCTCATTATGTCTTCAGTTAACTTCACAGAACCCTCAGCCTCTTCTATTCAGCTATCGTCTGGTATACCACCTAATGTTCTCATCAGTAAAGCAAAATGAAGTATGGAAAAAAATCAGATACTGACAAACTTTTTTTTGCTGAAGAGTTTCGCGAATTTTTTGATCTAGTAGAAGTAAAAGAAAGAGACATTGAAAATTTCTGCCGTCGAAACAAGACATTTATTTTGCAAAGCTTTATTGAAGAAGATATGAGTTTGTACTGGAACTCGATGTTTGAAAAAGCAGCAGAAGTGTTGAACGTTGAGGCAAGTCTAATCATTTGCAATTTCATTGTAAGTCTTTCTTATATGTAGTCTTTTAGGTTGCCAGACAAAATAAGCAGCCAAAATGGAAGAAGTTGCAATTAGACAGAATCATCGTAAGTTGATTTACTTCTGATTCATTGAAGATCTGATTTTAAAATAAGAAAAAAAAGTATTTGCAAGAATTAGTCAAGAGCAACGCAGAGAATAGTAATATTTCAATAACCGCTTCACCTACTGCCACTATCAGCTCTGACCATACGTTGCAACAACAACATAAAGAACAAATATGCAATGCTTATAACTTGATGAATGAAGAAGAAAAGTGGCTGTTGCCCTCTGGAAAAAAGTTAGAAGATACATTAAAGCATGTATGTGATGAAAAGCTGTATGAGGAGTAAGTCAAAATAACCTACACAACTGAATTCAGAACTCAAACCATATTCCTTTAGTTTGTGCCATTCGTGGGTTGTCGACTTGGATGACTGTGCTTTTGCTAGATACCTGAACCAAGAAGACATTGATGCCATTATCGCTACCAAGGCCAAGCAATTGCCCGCTGTTGACAGCACTCTTGCTGCTTCCATTGAAACCTTGTTAAACTGGGTAAGTTATGCAATACATGTATTTGAGCTATAGCTTTCGTTTAAGATGTAACTCAATTCTTTGTAAGCATAATGCCAATAACTCTTCCTCTTCTGGATACTTTCCAAACATGTTGCAATTTGTAATCCAGCAATTAGCACATGTAGATCAAGACTCTGCCTCTTTTCCTTTCTTCGTTGGCGCCATCAACATCATCAATAACATAATCAGCAGTCAGTTCGTTGACAATATGTCAGAAACTGAATTAATGCTCAAGCTTTGGGCCAACATTGTTGATATTCAAGTTGGAGCTATGAATTTGAAGTGTAGACGGGGAGAGATCCCTAGCAACGCTTCGGCAGAGAGAAGGCATTTGTTTGCTGTAGAAGGATCCAGAAAGCCAATGGGCAAGAGAGCTGATTTAATAATTCAAGCTAATAATGTTGAGATTGGATACGGCGAGGCCTCATTAAGCTCTGACAATAATAGTAGAAAAAGTACTTTTGATAGTAAGATGGAGACTTGCAAGACACTCAAAGATATGCTTGACTCCACCTTCAAGAGAGTTAGTGGTGATCGCGATGTCTTGGCCGGCGTTGTATACGTTGGTTTCCAGTTCTCGAGTAAGTCTTCATGTTTGACAATGACCGGACTCATATATCTAATGCGTAGTCTTTTTTTTTTTTTTTTAGAAACCACGTTATCAACTTTCTTTCTGGACTATGTTCAAGGATATACCTGTCGTTTGCGAAAGACGAAGCCTGTTGTTGTTGAGTTTGACAACATTATACCATCGTTTATTCAAGCATACAAGAAGGCGCACGTTGCTTTGGTAATCTATGAATTTAGACGAGTTTTCATTAAGCTAACATTTTGTAATGTTTTTAGAGAGTCTGCCAAGAAACAGCAACAATAATAAAAACAGCAACAATAATAAAAACAGCTACAACAACAACAACCAATGAAGAATTCGTGATTCCTTCTGGTTTGTTGAGCTTTACTTTGCCCTCTGGTCTCCAGACCCCTCCACGCATAGCCAATAAGAGAAAAAGGGATGAATGGTTGTGCTTCTTTTTCTTTTTTCCCTTTTTCTTTCACCTTGTTGCAAATATGTATATATATATTTATATATAAATATTTATTCTTAAAGCTATTGTTGCCATTTCATTAAATATACTTCTCTTATGTTCCAAATGCAATGTGAAATAAAGTGTCCAAACTAATAGTGAAAAGCATTCTCGAGTAGTCCCTTTTACGTTTTGGCATGTTGTTCTCCACTGAAAATAGAATGTAGATGTGTTTGTGTGTGCTCGAAAGATGTGGGGAGGCATGTCATATCATACTTCTTTACTGTTTGATTGACGTCTCTATGTACGCTCGCTGAATACATGCCTTGGCTTGATATGTGTCTGTAATGATGTCTCTTACAATGTTGAATTAGAAGAAAATGAAAATGGAGCACCATGTAGCTCACGCTCAGTGTTTTGTTCATTCAGCGGGTGCGCTTGAATGGCGCTCAATCCATACTTTGTGGAAAAAATAATATCGTATTTGTATTATTTCTACTATAGTTATTACTTCATTCTCATTTTGTTGTTGTTCGAATCCGATCAATTACTGCTCTTGCCATTTCTGGTATGAGCTTTGGATTGTTCAACCTGCAATCAAAATCAAGTCAAAAGTCAAGTCAAAAATCAGACCATACCTATTCAGCACAAGCTGAATGTTATCACTCAGATTGAATAAAAACAATGACAAAGACTACTTTCTGTTCACTCGTTGGTCTATTGTCTCATTGTCATGTCATTTTCAGCCTACTTGCACTCTATCAAGTCATAATGAACACCATGTTGTTTGTTTCTGCCAAACATCATTCAACTCACTTTGTTCTGTTCACTCTATCAGATGTAGTTCCAAAAGGAAATAAATGAAATCCAAAAAAAGAGAAATCAGAATCAGAAGGATAAACTGACATAGTATGCATGTCTATTGATAGTGGTACAAGTTCATAATTCTTATAGCCTTCTTCTTCGCTCTCTCTTTTTCTCCTTTCCCCATCCCTTTTTTTATTCTATTCGCTAAGTTAGCTATCGCATTAGCACAAGTCATAGCTTATCAATAGGCATATGACACAGCTTTCATCTAACTATCTAGACAGATTCCTCTCGATCCTCGGAAGTGTCTTGACAATTGACTACACAGCCATTACCCTTTAGTCTATCAGCATGATCTGTTTGCTTTTCTGTATTCATTCTTCTTGACATCAGCCTGTCCAAGACTTGCAAAATCAGTTTTCTTGAGGTTCCTTTTTTCTGCCATGCTTGACTACATTTACATGCTTTTGACATCGCTTTATAGACAGAAAGTAACAACAGCATTTCGAACGTAGTTACCAAGTTTGGATGATTGAACTTGATGATCTTTCTTTTTTTTTTACTTTTGGACCAGTAGATAGTACTAAAGCATTTGCTATTTCTAGACTGTATGCATTATAGTGTAAAAAAAAATTAGATACATTGATTGTGACACTTCTTTACTCTGAAAATAAACAAGTCATTAGAAGAAAGCACACTAGCGGTGTAGCACAAAATTACACAATCACATCTGCATCAAGACCAACCCAGAAATCCCAAAGAATAAGAAAGAGAAAGGGAAATGAGGATAGTCTGGATTTTTGATAGCTCAGGTTTAGCAAAGGTATGAAATGTTGAGGCAAAGGAAAAGATAGAGAGGAAGGAGAGCAGTTAGCTCTTATCTAACAGAGCGTCTTTTCGTATGAAAAAATCAACAAGTGAACTAAGGATAGAAGTCAAAAGCAGATAAAAAAGAAACGCTAAATATTTGCTTTCAACTCGCTTCTGTTTCTTTTATTTATAAATCGACCACTTTATTTCTTCCGTTGTATGTATCGCTTTTACTTATGGCTTTGTAGGTTCTTTGGGTTCTTTTCTTGTCTTCCATCCTCTTGCTGACTTAGTCCTTTAGTCTCCCCCCCCCACTGAAATTAAAGTGTTCTTGTTTAGGAACTTTTATCTAATAAATTCATTTAAATTACCATGAATACAAGTTCTTGCTCATTGCCCTTCTAGTTTGTTTTATTCCAAGTCCATAAATAAACAAGCAAGCAATTGAGCACTCTGGACTAGCTGAGTATACCATGCATCAATACTGCCCTTGTCAATGGCTTGAATCAGCACATCAAAAGAAGAGTGTGCTATTGAAAGGATAGGGAAGCAGAAGAGGATGATAATGGATGGAGTGTAGACTTTTATTTCAGCTTCAAATTGGCCTATCTTCTTTTTTTCTTCTTTTGATGCACAGGCTGATGAGATTTGATTCTTAAGTTTCTCCATATTTCACTGACTTCGTTGAAGTAGGCCACACTTCAGAGGAATTTACTTTTTATTTCTTCTGTTGATGTAATAGCGTCTTTTCTGCAATGGCTCGTTAAGTCTATTTCAAGAGACTAATCGTATACTTCCTCTAAAACAGCAGAAGGTCGAGACATGTGAAATGTGCTTCTACAGATTAGATTTCATCAACGCCAGCTTGTATTGTTTCCTTTTTCTAGGAAAGCATGTTTGATAATCAGCCTCGAATGACTTTGCTCTGGCATGTCAGCCAAGCCATCGCATAGGCAATAAAAACAAAGAGATATTTCATAACAGCCACAAACACGCCCGCACGCTTTGTTTTCAATCACAGTATTTGGATTTGTGTTGAAAATACTAAAAAAAGGCACATTTGATCACTAATAGTAGAGCATTGAGTCTTAAACTTATTTCTTTCTTTCATTCTTTCATTCTTATTCTTTTACATCCATAATTGTCTCAGATGTAACATTTGGCGACCTGATACTGTACAAGTTTTCCCTAGTCTTGTATTCAGCATCAATTGCATCTTTTTAATCACATTCTAATTCTATATAAAGAGCAAATTCTTGCTCTCCTGCTTTCACTCATCTGGATGCAAGCGTGCAATCATAAACTCCTTTGATGCAGTTTTAATCTATCAAGCTGAAGAGTACCATGGGTTATCCTGTCTGCTCCTGCTGAGCTTCCTTCTAAACACTCCAGATATATTCGGTTGACAAGAGATAATTTCTGTCCGTCTATACTACAATTGTTCCGATAAAACATACAAGTACTCAAAGCATGTTGTTCTTTGTTCTTTTATACTCTCTTCAATAGTTTACCAAGCTGTTCAGTGATAATGCTTGTAGTTGCCTACGCTCTATCTCATTTTCTAATCTCTTTGTCTTTTGTCAGACATGGTCCAACTCAATCGTTCTACTCATGTACGCAATCTATACAGAAAACATGCACTTTTTGAAAATGTACATGGACTTTTATTCTTCTTTTTTGTTTCTTTTCTTTATTTGATATCTTGAGAATAACCTCAATATCTTCATAGTATTGCTCACTGTTCTGTTCCTTTGGCATACTCCTTGAGTTCTGTAAAGATATTTTGAGATAAACCTTCTTCTCGCATCAACGCAGGTCCATCTCATTGAATAACAACAAGTAAATTAACAAAGAAAAAAGAGCTATTTCATACCACATTTACAGCTAATTTGAATGGTCTTATGAGTACTGTGTCTTTTACGTCGATCAACTATATGTCCTTTACATAACAACGTAATACTCCAATCCTAATCATATCTAGTGATATTTTTAGCTATCAGCATGCAGTATCTATGACAACAGACAAAGAATGTTAATAAATCTGATCTATGACATCTTGTTTCGTTCTCGGCAAGATTGTATCCTGATCTAGAACTGGGGGAGAAAAAGGAAATAGAATAGATTTCTATGTCATTGATCGTTATATCACTTCCATCAGAAAGGTGCCCATCTATTGAAAAAAAAAATATCCATATCAGTATACAAGCTCCATTATTTCTCAAAAGCCCTATATGTGCAAGTACAGACATGTGTCCAGAGATCATGATGAAACGAAATATACCTAAACTAGTCCAAACCCAATTGAGTACAATCCAGTGCAATCCGCTTGCGAATATCTCTTCTTTACTATAAGAAAACACAGTTGAAAACAAATCGCTGCTTTCTTTGGTATTGATCCGGAAGAGATAATATGGTTATCATGGTAACTAGTAAGAAAATATCAAACGCATGCATTAATCGAATCAAGATTATAAGGCAATGTAAATATAAATATATTTATTTTATTGATATTGAGATTGTACTAATAGAATTAGGTAACCATTTAGCAAACTAAGATATATAAGCAAGTTGTATATACAGGTAACCACTGACAAAAGCCTTTGAATTAGGATGTAACCACCAAAGATATGGCAGCCGCAAGCCAAAAGAGAATAGACATAGAAGAGACACAAGCGACAGCCTATGATACAAGTAGCAACCACTGACAGTTCAGCAGTTGCAAACTATGGGAGAGTCACAGACAGAACAGAGGAAATTTGAGACGAGATCCTCAAAACAAGATACAACCACTGACGAAGCAGCGACCGTAAGCAAGAGGCAGAGACGCAACAAGAAATTAAGAAGACAGCGCAACAAAAGGAGGCGAGGCAATGTCACAATGAATGGTCAGAGCAACAAGACAACGACAAAAGAAACCAACAAGGCGGCGCAAAACGAGAAGTCGAGGCAATGTCACAATGAATGATCAGAGCAACAAGACAACGACGCAACGAGACAGCTACATGGGCAAGAGGGTGGGAAAACAAGGCAATCAAATTAATCGACACCCTTTTCTACGAGGAGCATCTTCTTCATCTTCATCATCATCTCTATCTCTCTTCAAGGCAATACATACGCTACGTGATGCAGGAGGGCGACGAATAGTAGGAGCCTCGCGAATATTACGCAATACTCTGATAACTTCTTCAGTTTGGCTTTGGCGACGAGAAGCCACAGAAGCCGCAGAAGCCGCAGAAGCAGCAGAAGCAGTAGAAGCAGCAGAAGCAGCAGAGACAGCCAAAGCAGTGGAGGCAGAAGAGGCAGAAGAGGCAGAAGAGGCAGTAGAGGCAGTAGAGGCAGTAGAGGCAGTAGAGGCAGTAGAGGCAGTAGAGGCAGTAGAGGCAGTGGAGGCAGTAGAAGCAACTGAATGACGAGGAGCAGAAGAGGAAGCAGAAGAGGCAGTAGAAGCAACTGAATGACGAGGAGCAGAAGAGGAAGCAGAAGAGGCAACGGAACGACGATGCTCAGGAGTAACTGAGCGACGAGAAGCAGAGGAAGCAGAGGAAGCAGAAGCAGCAGAAGAAGCTGAACGCTGAAGAGCAGCACGTCTTTCAAGCTCTCCTTTCGCATTGTTGTAGTACTTTCGGGCAAAAAGTCTTGTATGGAGAGGACACTCTTTAGTACTTGATGGTTTTTTGTGCTTTTCAAGGCTGACTTTGATAACGCGGGTAAGGAATCTGGTTCTACTCATTTTTGGGTGGATTGATAAAATTAAAAGAAAGAGAGAGAAAATAAAAAGAGAAAAGTGGTATTTATATGATTTGTTCATTTATTCATCTTGCAAAGTAGATAAGCTCTTTTTTTTTAACCCTTTTTGTTTCCCAAGTTTTCTTCAAATGCCTTTTTTTTTCATGTTGATAAGCTCGTTGTCAATGATTGGTTCCCGAAATGACGTGTTTCTATAACACTTGCATACTATGTTCATACGCTTAATTCTCTCATTGTTCTTTATCGCTATACTTTGCTCTTTTAACGCGAAATTTTAAAAGTCAGATCTGAAACATGTAAACAAGACGTTGAGTACTCTCTTTTTTTATCCCTTTCAGAGATCTATTTGTGCTGCTTTATTTCACTTTGAAAACCAATGCGTTATACATGAATTTCGGTCTGATTTTATTCACGGTTTGTAGGGGGAAAGGCAAAAGCAGTTGTTACTTTTTTTTTCACACAACAAAAGTAGTTAATTTGAGTTTCCTTGGTCTGTGCTCAAAAAGGCTTTCTTCCAATTTTTTTTTAACTAAAAGAAAAGTACATTTCCTTTCTCTTTTTACAAAACAAAGCAAAAAACTAATCCTTCTTCATTCTTGTCACTTTTAAGAGTTGACAACATAATGAAAGCATTGTTTTTGAGATATAGCGTAGGAAAAAAAAGGATAATCCTTTTGTTTATATTAATGAAATCGGCGCCTTCCAAAAAAGGTAATATCGAAAGGAGCAAATTTCTTTTTTGGAAACGCACAAGCACTCACATTCTTACTTATTGTATTGATGAAGAAAAACAAGCTATTGACAATCAATCAAAGGAAGTTTAAAAAACATGGTGTATTTAGGCTATCTAATCACCGTTTGTTTAGAAAGTGAAAAGAGGCAATAGTTGCTTTAACAAGAAATTCCTTAGTTTGAAATGTAGCTTCTATTTTTTTTTTTGAGGAAGGGCTTCTTTGTGGCTATAGTAACCTTGAAGCTCAAACAGAACGATCGGAAATCTTTGGTCGCAGCACCTTTGAATTCCTTATATTACAACACATTTTGTCTGGTTATGAGTAAAATATGCTCACTGCATTAGAAGAAGCTTGAAAGAAAACAAGAATACAGGCAACCAATCTTACGGATCCTATCTTTTAAGCAACTCTGAGAAAATGAAAACAAAACTCAAGCAATACAAAAGCTGCTGAGATTGAAGGTGGAATGAGTGAAGGTTTTTTGGCTGATAATAACCTTTATTTGAAGCATCATCTCCACTTCCTCTGCTTATCAAGAGTTCCCTGTAGTGTTGATGGAGCTTATTCACTAATAGGATGCTTATTTTATACAAATATCAGGCATCCAAATCGATCTCTGTCGGTTTTGGTATTACCATTTTTTTTTTCAAAGATGCATTCTAAGATTTATAGATATAACTAGATAAAATAAAATAAAAATACAATTCAAAATAAGATGTACACTCAAAGGAAATCAAAGAAACTTCTTACGTCTCTTTGAAGACAACAATTCAAGTCTTGATCAATAGCTTGTTTGTTTTGTTTCCCTAAGAGCCCCGCTGGTCTACCTTAATGGTACAGAAACTAAAGCTACATCTATCTATCTATCAATATACTGAAAAATCAGATTTACTTTGTTATGTAGATCGGCTATCCTCACATCCAAAAATGATACAGTTAATACCATTAATCATAGGGTGCCTGAATTGATGCCTGGAACTTCCATTACATTGATATCGACAGATAAAGCTCACTTTTCCACAGGAGAAATTGCTAACAACGAAGTCTACATGGTCTTCTCTGAATATCTTCAAACATTAAACCCAGTTACCTTTCCTCTTTCAAAGATGTATCTTAAAATAAGCTGTATTGTAATGCTCTTGATAAATTTTAATCCTGAAAAAGACCTCTGCAATGGTACTAGCCTAGTCGTCAAAGATATAGGGCAAGATGTTCTTGAGGCTGCAGTTCTGAGCGACACCAATTCAAGCGAAGAACAAATAAAACTTGTTCCGAGAGTCAAATCAACAACCTTAGAAGGTGGCTATCCTTTGGTCTGATTAGAAAGCAACTAGTTATGCTGTAGGCTTTGGTATGAGATAAAATTTGAGATTAATATGTTGTTTGTCAGGGTGTATTCTGCGAGGGGAGTGATTGCTGCGCGGTTTTTGTCCTGTTCAAGGTAGGCAATTAAGATTTGTATGGGATCTATTCGGCTTTATCTTAGCGACATGATATTTCTTGGATAAACCTTCTTCTTCTTCCTTTTTTATTTCTCTTGGGGATAAGGCATTAGAGAGAAGCAGGTTGGATCTTACCCAAAGCACCAGCCAGAGACAATAATTGGATTCGTTGGAGCTATTTGTTTTTGTGCGAAATAAAAATGAAACAAGATAATGATTTGTATTCACTATTTGAATGTTTGTTATCCTCAGTTGTGTGCTTCATGACATTACTCAAAAAAGACGCGAATAGAAGGCAAGTTATTTTTTTTTGTCATTGTTCAGTTGGTCACCCTACAGAATATGGCATATATTAGGCTGTAGATAGCTTGTGAGGGAAAGAGAAAGAGAAGCGAGTGTCATAAAACAGAGATATGTGCACTAATTTGAGTTTCCTAAACCTCCCATCTATCTACTGCATCCTTCATGCTCAGGCAGTTTGATCCTTGTACACTCTCATCTACAAAACTGTGTAATACATATCCTTCCATCAAATTCAGTTGTAAGCGTTAATCTGGAACATGCTCTTTATTGAGATCTTGTCCGTGTATCTATCATTCTGTATGCTACTCGTTGAGTTTAGCACAAGAGTAATGCTAGTCTGGGTCTTTCTCTTCTTTTTTTTTCTTTTTCTTCTTTTCTTAGTGTGTCAATGCAGCTCTTTCTTCTACATACAATGACTGTATGGGCTGACTGAATTACTGACTATACTTGCACAAAGGTCGAGCTGTGTTGTGCTTTTTCAACAAACAATTGTTTATTTGTGAAGCAAGAGAAGGCAATAGAATCGAGCCATCCTATGCACTGCATCACACTTACCGAGTTGAATTTCGCTCACCGAGAAAGCAAGAAAACTCATACACATGTCTAGGTACAATAAATCCTGTGAGTTCTCCAAAAAAAAAAAAAGCAGCATTGAATAATCAACAGCCACCATCAAGAGATCCGCTTCCACTGCAATCTGGGTGTGCTTTTTTTTTACTTCACTTGCATGTGCCTCTTTCACTCCTCTTGTTATCTTCTAATTCGTGTCTTATCTATACTTGTAACATTGTTTTCTTTGTCTAGCCGTTATGCAACATCCATTGTATCATCATATCTTGATTGGCCTTTTGAGCATTGGCATCTACACTGGCTATGCTCATCCACTTGACTAAAAACATACGAATCGCGTCCTTTTCTTCACCACTTTCTCTGACCTAATTATAAACAGAAAGTTAACTCGGCTTATTCTTTGCTTGTCATCTGTTTGTACACTTACTCTGATCGACTACTAGGCAAGCAGTCATCAGTCGACTTAACAATAAAAGAAAAGATTAAAGATGCAAAGAAAGTCAATCCAACATAACAAGATTGAATACTCGAAAAAAAGCAACTATGAGCATTGACTTGTCGCGCCCTAGAAAAATTGCTTTTATTACTGCTTGCGTTGTTACTTTCACAACTTCTCTTAGCTTCAAGCTCGGTCAGCTCACCTCCATCTTTGCTGATCTTGGAGTAAGTGCGAGAAGAAAAAAAAAAGCGATAGAAAGGCGGAAATCGAACTGAATCGAATTTGGCCTTTCTCGTACTTTCTTCAGTACCACCTCTTCTGTATCACATACTGCTATAGTGCTCAGCATGTCATGTCTGGCTACCTCTTGTCTTTGGCTACTATGGTTACAGTACTTTCGGAAAGTATTCGTGCACCAAAATTTTTTTTGAGAGTGCACGAAACGAAAATTATTAGTGCACGAATACTTTCCGAAAATAGTGTATGTGATAAGTCAAATACGACAACCCAGAATCAAATTATCAACACTGGAAGGCGAGCTACCCTTTATTTTAACAAGAAAGCAGTTTCCGGTTCGCTTATGTTTTGCCATGGCCATAAACAAGGCTCAAGGACAGTCACTTCAAAACGTTGGAATTGACCTAAGGTATGAAGCGTTTGCCCACGGTCAGCTTTATGTAGCCTTTTCGCGAGCAACAAGTTGGAAGAACATCACAGTGTTATTTAGTGAAGATAATGAAGAAGAGACAACAAGAAACATTGTATATCCTGAACTCTTATTAAACTAAATAAATCGCTCAATTATTAATCTACAAAGTGATACTAATGCATCGTTCATCATTGCTATCAGTTCAAATACTTATGGCAAATTTAGCTTTCTACTTCTCTCATCGGATTAGCAAGCCTGCGGCAGCACGAGCATGTTACAAAGCGCAGCGTACCGACCCGAAATGGGGGTCAACAAAATATACCGTAGCGTAGCGAAGGTGCTAATTTTGTTACCGAACGTAGGTTCGGTTTGTAATATGCTCGTTCTATATACTACTTCTTCTACGGCTTGTGATGCTGAAGCTGATGGCAAGTCAACATTGTTTTGAATGCGATTGAAAGCATTCTGGATCGTTTGCTGACTATTGTTAAAACCCCTGGCGGCAGAAAATCTACCAGTGCTAAACTGTCTAGCAGAACTTTTAGTTATTTTGTGCTTTTAATTGCTTTTCATAATTGGTAATAGAAAGTCTAAATGCATTCTCTTCCAGCAATACAAGAAACAGGTGTTGATAAGAAGAACGATTGGTTGAATTCAGCCAATTGAATCTGTTATTAACACCAGGGTTAACCATGTTAAATCCGATAATTTTCAAAATAAGACAGAGAGAATTAATCAGACTAAAGATAATGTTTATTTACTTCAAAAAGATGAGCTTATTTATACTTTTCATGAAGATGCTAATTCAACTGAGATTGTAAAACTTTTAGAGACTAATGATTAAAGATGCTATCAACAACAAATCGGATGAAAGGTCGATGGTGACAGTCTAGTAAAGAAGAGGTCCTTGTACAGGTTGATTGGACAACTGTACCTGAATCCCAGTAACTGGTAATCCATTGGTAGGATGTCAGTACTGACCTTGAATAAAGGTTTATCCGAGTTGATTGTTTTAAAGTAACAAGCCGAAGTCGAAATAGAACTGATTGTTAAGTCATTAGTGGATAATCAAAGATCCGCACTGTATGAATACAACAAACCACAGACATGGGCCTGGTCCGCCTAAATGTAAACGTAATTTTGTGACTAGTTTTGGGGGCTAAGCCCCTAACGTGTGCTATAAAATGAGTGTACCTATACAAAGTGTACTAGCTCTTTCTGCTTTTTTAATAATCCCTTCATGTCTCCGTTATGTATTATAGCAAACACTGTACCTTACGTAATGCCAGCGGTGAACCACTAGCTAAAACTACTCGGTTCATCTGACATGAAGCTTTTTTCTTACATACTTTGTATGTCCCGGTCAACCCTTCATGTCTCCGTTATGTATTATAGCAAACACTGTACCTTACGTAATGCCAGCGGTGAACCACTAGCTAAAACTACTCGGTTCATCTGACATGAAGCTTTTCCATACCTTGTTGTATGCCCCAGTCAACCCTTCATGTCTCCGTTATGTATTATAGCAAACACTGTACCTTACGTAATGCCAGCGGTGAACCACTAGCTAAAACTACTCGGTTCATCTGACATGAAGCTTTTTTCTTACATACTTTGTATGTCCCGGTCAACCCTTCATGTCTCCGTTATGTATTATAGCAAACACTGTACCTTACGTAATGCCAGCGGTGAACCACTAGCTAAAACTACTCGGTTCATCTGATATGAAGCTTTGGTTAAGGTTGTCTGTTACTGTCGCGCTCTTAATTTGACTCTTTTTTTTTTCACTGTTTAAATTAATCTCTTAAGCAATAGGCGATATGATCTGGCTAATTTGAATTTATTCTTTTACAGCAATCATATTTTAGTCCTTCTGGCAACAAACACTATTTCGAGTCCTTAGGAAAAAATCAGCTATCTTTGACACTCAGAGATTCTGCCTTCTCCCACTAATCTAAGGAATCCACTTATTTCCTGCTGACGAATAAAATAAAATTAGAGGATTCTCCTCGATAACTTATATTTTTTTAGTTTGTAAATCATATTTCTTATTACAACTGTCTTTCTGAGCTCCTGTAAACATGAGGCTCACTTGTCACAACTTAATCCATTTTTTCTACAAGGGTTTGGAGAAGACCAAGCTTCATTTCTAGTTTTGGAGCTATTTAAGAAGATGTTCTTCTCGCCTTTTCTACCCTTCTCCTTTGGCGTTGAACGGTTCTCATCATTATCTTGATGTGTTCAACGACTTCAGCATTCGGCTCTTGCCCTATGTCAAGTCTTCTTCATCTTCAACATCACTTCCACCCCCAAAGTCAACATCAACTTCGTCGAATGCAAACACATTCTCCATTTGAGAGTTGACAATGGAGGCTTCAGTTTCACTTTCTCCTTCGTTGTCGATTTCTTCATCATTATCTAAGAAATATGTATTAGCTTTTTATCTTTTAGAGACAAACCTTCTACTACTTCTACAGTCGAACTTAAAAAGCAATGCGAATTTTGAAAATTAAATTTAAAGAGTAACTAACATCATGAATGCTGTTAAGCATCAGTACAGCTTTTGTCTACTAAAGGTGCCTTCATACTTTGAGGATATGTAAAAGAGAGTATGAGGTTTCATTTGGCAAAAAAAAAGTTTGTTTATTAGTATTTTGTATGGCCTCCATGAGCATCTGCAATTGATTTGCATCTTCGGCTCATGCTGCTAACAAGGTTATTCAGATACCCTGGCGTCAGCTTGTACCATTCTTCTTTCAACACCCTCTTCAAGTCACTGAGAGTGTTGATCTCACTCTCAGATGAGCCCAGGACATTTTCAATTGGGTTAAGGTCTGGACTCTGTGATGGCCATCTATCGAAGGTGTTTGTCATGGTCTTCATCTTATACCACCTGGAATATGCTCTTAAATGGCATGGAGCATTGTCTTCCTGCAATATGTAGTCAATGTTGGTCTTCTCAGATTCTTTCTCAATCCAAGGAAGATAATAATCGACCAAACATTGAACATACACTTTTTGATCAATTGATCCATGATGTACAACTAAAGGGTCAACACCATTTGCATGGAAGCATCCCCATACCATCACAGAACTCAAACCAAACTTGTGAGTACCCTTGATGTGTCTCTTCTCATACCTTTCTCCATCCTTTCTAATCACCCTAGTTCCAGCACTAGCACTCTTTAAGGCAAACTTGGCCTCATCAGACCAAACTACCTTATTCCAATCGTCTTTGGTCCAGTTCAGCCTTTCTTTGACCCAAGCTTCACGAGCTTTCTTGTGTCTTTTCTTTAGGGCCGGCTTCTTTGCTGCGACACGCGATTTGAAGTTCCTGCGTGCCAAGGCTAATCGAAATGTGGACAAAGAAACCTTCTTGCCAGAACTCGAAAAGTGACGATATTGAGCACTAATTGACTCAGTGGGTCGACGACGAACGCTTTGACTAATCGCGTTCAGATCAGTTTGAGAGAGAACCCTCTTTCTTCTGGTTGAAGTTTTGGGAAGAGTGGTTTGAGTTTTCTGAAGTCTTTTATATGCTGCTCGTACAGTTGATTCAAGAAGGTTAAGATCTCTTCCAATCTGAGAAAAGTTTTTTTGATACATAAAAGCACCGGCTAATCGACTGTAATCGTATTCTGAAAGGTGCTTGTTAGCTTCTTTGGAGATGGGAATAGCTGTAGATGTGCTCATTTAAGTATGTTTATTAAGAAAAGAGTGATGAGAAGACCTACAGAACAATCATGGGTTACATGATCAGATTGCGGAGTCTACAAATTCGCACGATATTTTAAACAGAATCTGTACAGTGAAATAAGCCAATTTAGTTTCTCTTCCTTTACCTCCTAATTGTTGAGCACCGTTTTTCGTAGTCTTACATCTCCAAATACGTGCAACAAATAAAACTCATTTAAAAAAAAAAAGAAATAAGCCAATGAGACCCGACTTCCTATTTTAGAAAGACTAGTTACATTGATCCTCGAGTAGATGTATAAATATGCTCAGTTTCTATTTCCTATCTCATCATCTTTTCTTATTTTATATCTTTTTATTTTACTTACAATCAAACATCCTACATATCAAGGAACTACAAAAAAACTATCTATCTATTATCTAAAATAAGTAAGTCACTTAAAGTTACAGATTTCAACAGTAAGAGGTTTAACAAGAAATACCACTTAATTGACATCCCTATGGACACTACAGTGATGGTGAGACTAGAGAGACGCAAGAATAAGTTAGCACTACTTTATAAAACCTTTTACGGTTGTTCGTAAAACTAGGGCAGGTACTTATGTACTAAAGGACGAAACAAACGAGCTGCTGCATCGTGAGTATGTACCTTCTGAACTGAAGATCGTCAATATCGATGAATCTGAAATAGACGAGCAAGTTTATGAGATTGAAAAAGTACTTGACCATCGTGTATTAGAAGGAGGTAAGAAAGAGTATTTGGTAAAATGGGTTGGCTACGATGATAGTTGGAATTTTTGGTTGACTCCTGAACACTTCTCATCACCGTTTACTCTGAATGAGTACTGGGAAAGAGTTAACAGTAAAGAGCTACCTAAGAGTCACTCCACTACATCTCGTAAGGAACAAAAGAGCAGTAGAAAAGTTAGTGGTAGTAAAAGAAAGAATGATGATGACGAGAGAGATACACGAAAGAAAAAAACTAGACGGTCTACGAAGAGCAGAAAGAATTAATGCCTTATTCCTATTCGGCGCTCCTTTAATTTTGATATTCTTATTTTACTTCTTTGACATTTCATTCATGCATAATTGATTCCATAACTAGTTATATGCATTGACTCGAACTTATCCAAGATCAACTTTGTTAACTTTGGAGGGGGAGCATGTAGTGAACTACATCATATACAGTATCGACAGATTCATGTATTACCAAATATATCCTTTCTAGAACTAGCAGAATACTATCACATAAAGTACATCCTCTTTGGGAGTAACTAAAGATATTCTATACACTTCTATTTCGAGTCTGACATCGAATACGTTCCTGAATAGTAACTCTGCCACACTTAGAATGGCTGGCCCTGAATAGATCAGTGATCAGACCGCTACATCGAAAAATCGTGTTAAGACAACGATTTCTACACAGTCCTCATCTAGCATTAGTAACCATCCTGAAAAGTATAAATAGAGAGACTTTCTTGAACTAGAATTAGACAACTATCTTTTATTTTATCCAAAATAAACCCCCTTTAAATCGACTAGTGTTTTTTTTTCTACTTTTTTTTATATCGAACTTTATCCCTAACTCAATACATCATCTACTTAGACTTCGCTCTTATCCAATCGAAAGCTCAACGAGACCTCTACGGATTTTTCAATCAGGCCACATCTGAAGTCAGAGTGAGCCCTACGGCAATTGTAGTAGATACAACCCCACAATGGTCAAGTTGGCGAAACAAAGACAGAAAAGATGTGGTGGGTACCCGCCCCACCTTCAAAGGGATCGAAACATTGAATGGCTTGGCTTGAAAAAATAGAATAATGCATTCTATTTATTTATTTATAAACTATCTAAGAATAAAAGCGCGGCTACAGACCCTACAGCCACATCTTCTGTCTTCATTGAGCCAATTTGACCATTCAGTTGAATTATACAAGATATAATGACGATAATTTTAAGAGATAAGTATAATTAGTTCAGAATAGAGTTATGGTTGAATAGCTCTATTTCAAGCAACAACAAAGAAGAGTGTGCCGCCCAAACTTAAAATATCAGCCATTCAAGTTCACAATTGATTTTCTGCATGGAACTATTAGAGAAAAGTCTTGGTATTTGAAGGATCAGATTTTCTGAAAAGAAAAAAAAACAATCCGATGAACTTTTGAGAAAATTATAGTGTACTCAAGCACAATCTTAAGTATTGAAGATTTACTGTCCATAAGCGTAGGTCATTAGCAAAGTTTTTCGTGTGTGGATTTTGATTGGATCTCATTGTACAATGAGTTTTGCTCCTCTACAACAGAGATTCGCTTGCATAGTAGTATTTGTTTCCTTTCTGCAGTCAATCGATATGAATTATGTTGCTTCTGGCTCGATGATGATGCAAAATAATCAGCTACTAATTTTCGATGGATCTTCAAAACTTTAATACATCTTCGAGCTAAGCTTCACTCAAACTGCTAGGTCCTTTCGAAAACGTGATTTTCTCCTCTCTACTGGCTACTTCAATTATTGTGAGCAATAAAAAAATAAAAAGATCAAAGAAAAAGGGAATATATATGTTTAAGTGTTGAACAAAATAAAGGAAAAGACAGAAAAAAAAAGAGAGAGAGAGAAAAAGGATTTATTCTGCCTCTCTTACTCTCCAGTTTGTTGGTCGTTGAAATGGATGTTCGGTTTTATCCATTCCAAGACCAACAATTGCTTCTGCTTGCTCCTTAATCTTTTCCTACATATTTGAAATGAAGAGGGGTTCAGTTACTATTACAGTCTTTTCTTTTTTGGTTATATTATATGTACTTACGCAAATGTTGATCATGTCATTGATCATAGGCAGCAAAAGGCTCAAATCACCGATCAGGCAAGGCATCTGTACAGCATTCAGCTCTTTCATTATATATATGCCTTCATTTTCCAAGCTCATCTCATATGAGATCATGGTATCACCGTGTAACAATGTACCAAATGAGTGAGCTTTAGGAAGAGGGCAGCCACGGGATACAAGTTCATCCACCATGACTTTCATAGTATTTGCTAATTTTACGAAATCAAGATCACCTTTGTTTGCCTCAGGTGTCTTTGCTTCCATGCTATAGATGTTTAGTTCCTCGCCTGACCCAGAAAAGAGCGAGACCAAATAGTCGGGCTTGACAGCATACCCATTCATATGTTTGTCTTGCCTAAATAATAATAAAAGTTATTATTTTTGGTACATCAATTCATATACTAAAGAAAGCTTACATGTCTACTTTGAACACATTTGCGTTCAATCTTTCAAACGTGTTTCTAGCAATTGGGGAAAAGAACAGCGAGATAAACATCGTCTCGGCCATTTCCTCAAGACACCATCTTTTGTGGCTAGCCACACTAGTAGCAAGTGTTAGTATGGAATCAAAACTAAATAAAAACATAGCTGACGTACACTTCGTTCAACACTCTTGAGTATGTGACCAGCACACAGGTAATGTATTGCTGTTTAGGTTGTTTAAGAAAGAGGTGGACCCGAAGGGGCAGGGACTTGCTCACAGACTTTTGTCTTCTGTTTGAGACGAAGTATATGTGGTTCAGCATCCTAAGAAAAAACAAACTGTTAACAGCATATGTATTATGCAGGATGGTGGTACTTACAACTTTTGTATGGCAGACAACTTCTTGTCTAGCTCCTTGGCAGTCAGTGCACTTCTTCAATAAGCAGCGGAACGTGCTGGAATCTAACGTTCCATAGTCTTCTGCGTCCATTTCTTGACGGTACTGAGTCAAGAAGGCTTTGTGACGTCTCTTGAGAGTACGCAGTAAGCTGTCGCTGCTTTCATTACTGATCTTGATGTGTTCAATAAAACGGTGAACAAACACCAAAAGAAAGGGAGCTTCTTCATTAATAATAAAATTTTTCTGTTCTTCTTTTACTTTAAAAAAAAATACAAAGTTAACTTACAATCAAGCATATTTAGTTTTGACTGAAAGAGCACCTATTTTTCGCTTATTGAGAGGGTTCAATTGCAAGTTAGATTAACAAGCAAATGTTATAACTATAATACAAACTGTGAATGGTAGCACATGTTTATGCATCTTAGTCTACAATTGTTTTTTTTCTCTTGTTTTGTTTGCTAGAGCACAAAATAAAGAGTTTCAAGGTAATTTTGTAGGATGATAATCTTTTCCCAAGCAATCGATAAAGTAAAGCGTACAGAAGGGCTTCGTCATAATGAGTTTGCCACAAACATTAGGAAGCGTAAACAAAAAAGCTGATAGGTGATGCTTCAGTTGGAACATACTGCATGTATATCAATTGACTCGAACAATAAGATTGGGCATCTTACACAGAGATGTTTATTGGACAGCGTAATCCCTTCTTTTTTCTTCTTGCTTTCACGTGAAATGATTTATTGCTACGAAATAATCAGTGACCAAAATATTCAAGACCAAGATACAACATACATTCCTGCTTTGATCAAGACAACTCGGTTGGTTCCTGGTGGACTGGAGCAAAAAAAAAGTATTTAAAGCGCTACATAGTTGATATGGAAGTGCATTGCTTTTTCACTTTTCTTTCTTACTTGTAGTATGTCAAGTGTTTGAAACAATTAAAAAAATAGGATCGGCAGCAAGCTATAATATCTGCATATGTATCACATACGCCAACCATACGACTATTACATAATTAAACGATAATAGACTGCATGATTTGAAAGAAAAAATAACAACAAAAGTCGTTGATATGGTATGCAAATATGACTTTGCTGCTACTGTGTCTATTCGGAACATCTTTATGGATACCGTTGCTACCCTGACTCGAAGCTACAAGTATGCTTGTATAGGCAACTATTCTCTAAGATTGCACAGTTGTGCAGTTGATTTTTTGGTGATGATTATTTTTTGTCAATGTAATTCCAGTGTGTAGTATTGTACAACGTTGTACAAAATGCTGACTAGAACCAAAGGGAAAGGGCGTTTTCTAGTCTAATCATTTTCTTTCGCTCTCTCTCTCCTCAAAACTAAATATGCTTGATTGTAAGTTAACTTTGAATAAACTTTTCTTAAAGAAAGAAATTATTGACACGCAGTATTAGTAAAAGAAGAACAGAAAAAATTTGTTATTAGTGAAGAAGCTCCCTTTCTTTTGGTGTTTGTTCACCGCTTTATTGAAGAACTGAAGATCACCAACGAAAGCAGCGAAAGCCTTCGTCACACTCTCAGAAGACGACATAAAGACTTGCTGTCTCTTTACCGTCAAGAAATGGACGCAGAAGTCTATGGAACGCTAGATTCCAGCACGTTCCGCTGCTTGTTGAAGAAGCGTGTGAGAGAGGACGAAGATGCAGATACTGCCACTGCTGATACTGCTGTTGCCCCTGCCACTGCTGCTGATACTGCTGTTGCTGCTGTTGCTGCTGATACTGCTGCTGTTGCTCCCGCCACTGCTGTTGCTGCTGATACTGCTGCTGTTGCTCCCGCCACTGCTGTTGCTGCTGATACTGCCTCTGCTGTTGCTCCTGCCACTTCTACTTCTGCTGCTACTAATACTTCTACTGCTACTGACACTGCTACTACCGCCGAATCGTCTATTTCTGCAGCAATGACACTGATTTCAAACCCTGTCAGCACTCATCCTCAAACAAGTGCTGTAAGAAAACATATGTGTTTTATTTCATTTATTTAATAACTTTCATGCATGTACTAAATCATTTTTTTTTGTTTTAGTGGATGTGCCATGGTAACAATGTTATAGATAAACTATCATCACTAAGAACAAGTGCAGTTCTTGCCAAGGAGCAGGGCAAGAAGTTGTCTGCAGTGCAGAAACTGTAAGTAACACCATCCTGCATAATACATATGCTGTTAACAGTTTGTTTTTTCTTAGGATGTTGAACCACATATATTTTGTGTCAGGCCGAAGACAAAAGTCTGTGGGCAAGTCCCTGCCCCTTCATGTTCATCTTTTCTTGAACAATTTGAACAGCAGGGCTTTGCCCACAGTACCCGATGTCGTTAAGGCTTGGGTCAACCAGTTGGAAGAGGTAAGGCATACACATATAAGACCCCTTTTTTAAAAACAAAAAGAAAGAATTAATACCCCATTTGTAGATCAAGGCCAACTTCATCGAAGAAGAAGCAAGTCTAGAAGATCAATTGACGAAGTTATTGAGCAAAAAGACCTTGAGCTTCCTTGTTCAAGCAAGTGAGGCCGACGATGATGTGCTGGTCACATACTCAAGAGTGTTGAACGAAGTGTACGTCAGCTATGTTTTTATTTAGTTTTGATTCCATACTAACACTTGCTACTAGTGTGGCTAGCCACAAAAGATGGTGTCTTGAGGAAATGGCCGAGACGATGTTTATCTCGCTGTTCTTTTCCCCAATTGCTAGAAACACGTTTGAAAGATTGAACGCAAATGTGTTCAAAGTAGACATGTAAGCTTTCTTTAGTATATGAATTGATGTACCAAAAATAATAACTTTTATTATTATTTAGGCAAGACAAACATATGAATGGGTATGCTGTCAAGCCCGACTATTTGGTCTCGCTCTTTTCTGGGTCAGGCGAGGAACTAAACATCTATAGCATGGAAGCAAAGACACCTGAGGCAAACAAAGGTGATCTTGATTTCGTAAAATTAGCAAATACTATGAAAGTCATGGTGGATGAACTTGTATCCCGTGGCTGCCCTCTTCCTAAAGCTCACTCATTTGGTACATTGTTACACGGTGATACCATGATCTCATATGAGATGAGCTTGGAAAATGAAGGCATATATATAATGAAAGAGCTGAATGCTGTACAGATGCCTTGCCTGATCGGTGATTTGAGCCTTTTGCTGCCTATGATCAATGACATGATCAACATTTGCGTAAGTACATATAATATAACCAAAAAAGAAAAGACTGTAATAGTAACTGAACCCCTCTTCATTTCAAATATGTAGGAAAAGATTAAGGAGCAAGCAGAAGCAATTGTTGGTCTTGGAATGGATAAAACCGAACATCCATTTCAACGACCAACAAACTGGAGAGTAAGAGAGGCAGAATAAATCCTTTTTCTCTCTCTCTCTTTTTTTTTCTGTCTTTTCCTTTATTTTGTTCAACACTTAAACATATATATTCCCTTTTTCTTTGATCTTTTTATTTTTTTATTGCTCACAATAATTGAAGTAGCCAGTAGAGAGGAGAAAATCACGTTTTCGAAAGGACCTAGCAGTTTGAGTGAAGCTTAGCTCGAAGATGTATTAAAGTTTTGAAGATCCATCGAAAATTAGTAGCTGATTATTTTGCATCATCATCGAGCCAGAAGCAACATAATTCATATCGATTGACTGCAGAAAGGAAACAAATACTACTATGCAAGCGAATCTCTGTTGTAGAGGAGCAAAACTCATTGTACAATGAGATCCAATCAAAATCCACACACGAAAAACTTTGCTAATGACCTACGCTTATGGACAGTAAATCTTCAATACTTAAGATTGTGCTTGAGTACACTATAATTTTCTCAAAAGTTCATCGGATTGTTTTTTTTTTCTTTTCAGAAAATCTGATCCTTCAAATACCAAGACTTTTCTCTAATAGTTCCATGCAGAAAATCAATTGTGAACTTGAATGGCTGATATTTTAAGTTTGGGCGGCACACTCTTCTTTGTTGTTGCTTGAAATAGAGCTATTCAACCATAACTCTATTCTGAACTAATTATACTTATCTCTTAAAATTATCGTCATTATATCTTGTATAATTCAACTGAATGGTCAAATTGGCTCAATGAAGACAGAAGATGTGGCTGTAGGGTCTGTAGCCGCGCTTTTATTCTTAGATAGTTTATAAATAAATAAATAGAATGCATTATTCTATTTTTTCAAGCCAAGCCATTCAATGTTTCGATCCCTTTGAAGGTGGGGCGGGTACCCACCACATCTTTTCTGTCTTTGTTTCGCCAACTTGACCATTGTGGGGTTGTATCTACTACAATTGCCGTAGGGCTCACTCTGACTTCAGATGTGGCCTGATTGAAAAATCCGTAGAGGTCTCGTTGAGCTTTCGATTGGATAAGAGCGAAGTCTAAGTAGATGATGTATTGAGTTAGGGATAAAGTTCGATATAAAAAAAAGTAGAAAAAAAAACACTAGTCGATTTAAAGGGGGTTTATTTTGGATAAAATAAAAGATAGTTGTCTAATTCTAGTTCAAGAAAGTCTCTCTATTTATACTTTTCAGGATGGTTACTAATGCTAGATGAGGACTGTGTAGAAATCGTTGTCTTAACACGATTTTTCGATGTAGCGGTCTGATCACTGATCTATTCAGGGCCAGCCATTCTAAGTGTGGCAGAGTTACTATTCAGGAACGTATTCGATGTCAGACTCGAAATAGAAGTGTATAGAATATCTTTAGTTACTCCCAAAGAGGATGTACTTTATGTGATAGTATTCTGCTAGTTCTAGAAAGGATATATTTGGTAATACATGAATCTGTCGATACTGTATATGATGTAGTTCACTACATGCTCCCCCTCCGAAGTCAACAAAGTTGATCTTGGATAAGTTCGAGTCAATGCATATAACTAGTTATGGAATCAATTATGCATGAATGAAATGTTAAAGAAGTAAAATAAGAATATCAAAATTAAAGGAGCGCCGAATAGGAATAAGGTGTGATGTTTTGGTAATGATTTAAGAGAAAAGATAATAAAGACAGAGAGAGAGTACAGTGAGACTGTTTTAAACTGTTTATTATTTCGAAAAAAGGTTACAGAACTAATGTCTTCTAACAACAACTATTTATATGTTTTCAATAAAGGATCTGATGTAATCACAGATTATGGAGTTTGTACTAATTTAGTGTACTATTGTTGCTTGTAACTTTAATAGTTACCATCATTCCTTATCCCGAGGATTTATGTTACCGAATGATGTGATGCTATCTCTTGAGACTAGTTCTTTGTGTTGAACCTTATTGACTTCAGTTGGATTCTTTTATTTCGTAAGGATTTAGATCTTTTACTTTATTTCTGATGTTATATCTATTATGACTTATTTGGTCTTTCATGCAACCTTATTGTCATTGTTGAGACTAAATGTGCTTAGATCACCACAAGTGAGCATGTCAACGTCAGAAGCGAGTGATCAGACCATTCAGGGTTGATCAACTGATTGGTGAAGGCTACGACTGGTGAAAATGTAGTCAATCGTTGAACTGGTGGAGGCGTTACGACAAAAGGTAGGTAGTTCATGTAAGTCAAAAGCCTGAAGAGTGTTGGTGAACCTTTCATCAAGAAAGGAAATCCAGCGTTCAGAGGTTGATGAGAAAAGGTTGGGTCTCAGATAGGAGTAGTTAAAATCCCCCGCAATGAATAGACGTTCAGAATCAACATCCAAGGAAGGGAGATTTAATGAATCCAAAAGGTGATTGAAAAAGGTCTTTCGTTCCCGGCCAGAGGATGCAGGTGCATAAACTACCAGGATAAAGAAAGGAGGAAAAAGATTATGAGGATTAGTAACCTTGGTAAGGATTACTCGGTCATCATCAGGAAGCAAATCGGGTGAGAACTGATATGAGGAGGAGAAGGAAACGATACCACAGTTCGAAGTCCATAAAGATTGGTGAGCTTGGAACTGTGTATTGAGAACAGGAATAATTGAAGGAGAGGCAAGGGTTTCTTGAAAGGCAAGGATGTCGAATTGTAAGGAACGTAGATATCGGATAAAATGAGATTGTTTAAGGGGATTGTTGGACTTCACCAAACAATTACAGTTTAATGAGCCAAATTGGAGTAGTAAAGAGGACCTACTACTCATAACGATTCATTTTTGTTGAGGGAGAAGGTGGTCTTTGGGAATCGTCTACTAAGGAATCCAGGTCGGGAATATCATTATCAGCCATAGCACAATCCTCCGCATCCTGCTGAAGAGGAACGGCCGGTGAATCAGGTGTCTCATTTTGTGGTTCTGTAGCCGAAACGTGTTTTGATAACCTGTCATGCGACATCACCGTGATGGAAGGCTCAGGTCCAGGTGATGCTTGGGTTGTATCAACACTCGGGTGTGAAAAGTGGGGCAGTATCTTTTGCAGGCATTGAGCCCAAAAGATTTTCTCGGGTCAAACTGGTGAAATTCAGGTTGCTCAACTGAGATGAAGTAGTACGGTCAGAAGTAGCCCCATTTCGTCTGCGCTTCGACCCGATAGCAGCGTGGGCTTGAGATAAATCAAAAACAAATTTATTCTGAGGCAGTTCTTTGGCCTTAAGTTTTTTATTCGCATTACCCCTAGGGCAATTAGCTGCGATGTGGCCACTCTCTCCACAATTCCAGCAGATCTGTTTTGCCTTCTTAACTTCACAATCGGCAACAATATGGCCCTCACGATGACAGTATTTACAGCACTGAGGCATTTGTTTCCAGACTGCATAGAAACTGTCTTCTTGGGTGTCTCTCCAAGGGATAACATGTGTCAATGGTTTCAATTGACTGCTTTCCGTGGGGACATAAAGAACGGCATATCCGTTACACTCATAAGTCTTGGTCTCAGGGTCAACTAACACACCAACATCCAGTATAGCCCCATAAGGGCTCAAGCTCTCACGCAAACCTTCGACCAGATCCTTCTCAACTAAGAATGGGAGGTTGGAAAGACGAACACTAATGACTCTCATATTAGCTTCTAAAGCTCGGCAAGGTAATATCCTAACTCCGTCCCGAAGTAGGAGCCCCTTTTCCAAAAAGACTTTGACAGTCTGATCACCAGGTTGGAAGCTAACTTCTGCAAACTTCAGGTTGCCTGCTTGTTGAGGGCGAGCCCCGATACGTGAAGGATACTGATCAAGAAGAAGCCTATAGAATTCGGCCTTGGTCTCCTTGCGACCAGTCATATCAATAAAGACGCTGTTGGCACCATGACCAGGGCGCCAGATGCTCGTTTTAATAATGGTGTCGCTTGGCAGCTTTTCAGAACTGCTGTTATCTTTTGGGCTGGTAAGGAGAGACTGCCGTACATGTTTGGTCGCAACCTGCGACCGAGATCTAGCCGATAAATGTTGTTGATGTTTAGTAGGAGTTGGGAAGAGCCATGAAAAGAAGTCTCGAGACCTTTAAAATAAGCCGGATTGACGGACTTTAGATTTGTTATAAAATAGAAAAGAATAAAAGAGATTACTTCAATTGAACTCAAGTAGAGACAGAATTGATTGAGTAAGAAAAAAGATAATGTTTATTGAAATAATGATGAGGGCTATTTATACTAACGAAATACGGATGATAATATATAATAGGAAAGACTGGATAGAACCAATTGTCAAGAGAAAGGTGGGCAGATCAAGAAAGGAAATAATGGCAGAGCAAACTAAAAAGGAAATGTTCTGTCAAGAGAGAGATTCAATTACGCAGCTGACGTAGAACACTCGGCTCACAACAGCTTAAAAGTTTCGAAAGGACAAATTGTTTTTTGTCCTTTGGTGGCTTTTATTAGTACTTTAAACTCCGAGCAAACCCAAACCAATATCCACCCTCCCTTACAATTACAAGCAAGAACTAATTATACACTGCTGTCATCTAGTTGATTCTTAGCTGTTGTCAGGCCTTGATAACTGATGTCTATCGTTTATCATTGTTCTTGCTTCGGACTCGTTCCCCCAAGAAGTTCGCTTGGCGCAGTTGTCTTATATATAGTGCTTTAGTTTTTTTTTTTCTCAGTAAATGTGATGCCTTGATAACTGATGTCTATCGTTTATCATTGTTCTTGCTTCGGACTCGTTCCCCCAAGAAGTTCGCATTGCATTTGTACTTTTGTTTTATCGCGCAAAGGTCATGGAGCCCCATGCGAGAATATCATAGCTTTCTTTATGTTTAGGAGTTAGCTAACTGACTTCAAGTTTTGTTTTGTAGAGATCAAAAGCGATCGAATCTCTTCTGGCAAGTTAGTTTAGAATACTAGCATTTTCGTAAGACACTACGTAAGAGCGTTTGTGCGAATATACATCGTATTGCTTTTATTCACTATCCTTTAAACTGTAGATACTCATAGTTTCAGCTGCTGTAGAATGGATATACACTGTTTGGTGTAAAAGTCATGCCAAAGCTTTATATACATACAGTATCCTGTGTCAAATACCGATTTTTTCTATCTCCCTCCTTTCCTCTTAACAAATAACAGAACGAAACAAAATATTTATATAATACATATTAACATAAAAAGAAGAACAAAAAAAATTATGGGCTTTGGAACACCTGTTCATGTTCGTTCACTTTGACAAATTCGTCAACAAGCTCTCTGTCATAACTGCTGATGAAGTTCTATACAATGGCTTTTAATTTCAAGTTCTAATGTGATTATTGTTTACTTACTTTCAGCTCATAGAAAGCAACCAAAGTTGCTTGCAAATCCTCAATTTGACTGGCAGTTGTTGGTAGACATAGTGTTCTACCCGGCAGCACCACATCAACACCCTCATACTTCATCAAAGAGTACAAGTGCCCTCTTGTACCTTTAAGAGTTGTTAGATAAATAGATATTCATGTCACCCGATCACACTTACCACTCCAGTCAAAAGACCAGATGCTATCAGATCCACCTATCAGTCTGTTATAAGCCTGCAACGACTTTGAGCATCTAATGCTTTTTGATTGTTGGCTTATATCATCTGAGATGCTTCTACCATTTTTAGCCTCACTCAGGCAAAGAGCTGTCTTCTTGCTGTTGTACAGAATGAGATCGCTTCTCCTGCCCATGACATTCTTACACAACCCATTGTTGCTGAATGATAATTCATTTGCAATCTTCATTCTCTTGCTAGCAACTGTGGTATTTTCCCCAGACTTCCAATGCATTAGTGTGTCTGCAAAAAGAGTATTCAGGATTTCTTTGATTGTTTCAACAACAATCTCTTCATCTAGTTCTTCTCTTTTTCTTTTCTTTCGGCAGTCTTCACTATCTTCTTCTTCTTCAGCAGCAGCAGCAAAATATTTCCATTGGGAGAACTTGCTCTTCCTATATAACTATTAGCTAAATTTTTTGCTTGAAGATGAAATCGCTTACATGAACATCATGATATAGCCTATTTGGCCCTCTTTGCTGACTTCAATGTCAAAATTGACTGGCTTATTGTCAACAAATACTGACTAGAAATTAATGAAAAGTTAGCATACTTCTCTTTCTTTTCTTGTTGTTTTTATGACCTGTCTGCATCTCTCGAAGATCGTCTTTATTTCATCTTCTTCCTTTTCAGTCAAGAAGGAAGGCGGCTTTAACTTGCTCAATTCCTGGAACTTGCTGATGTCTATGGCTTTTTGAAATTCAGCTGCGAATGCAGGAGAGCTGAGATTCACTATTTTTGAAACCGCAAGTCTAGAAAATAAATCAGCAATCCGCGTAAATACAACGTTTGAGCACCACTCACTTGAGTACACATTTCTCGAGATGATTCAAGTTGTCAAATGTCAGCAAGGACTTAGTTGCCATGATCTTCAAGCTGTCGGCAAGAGTTCTTTCTGACTTCTTTTCCAGTGCAACGACTTCCTGCGTGATCTCGTGCACATCAGAAGAAATATCATCATTCTTGAACTATGGGACAGAGTATTAAGTACAACAGACTTTCCTATCATACATACAATTCAAACTTACTAGTTGAATACACCAATGAAAAAGCTTTTCACTTAAAGGATCGGTTTGCTGAGGCTAGGCTGATACATCAGTCTGCGCCCTTGTTACTGAAAAAAAAAAGTACTCACTCTCTTCATATACAGCAACTTCCATACACAGCTTTCTACTTTTGCCAACTCTTTTGGTCTGCGTAACTGGGTGTTATTTAAATTCTTGAGAGCAGACAGGTATCTTTTAGTCCATAGAGATTTCATGAGTTCAGGAGAATTAAAGTGGTTTGTTGACACAATGATATCTTCATGTGTGGCAATAAATGCTTTAAGTGAGCAATCAGTAGTATTAGGATTTGAGACAAAGTCAACGAGTTCTAAAAAAGGATTTGTTGTTAAGAAACATGGCGGAAGTCCTCGTTCTTCGACTCACCTTGATAGCCAATGTAAGACATACTGGTGGATAAAGAAAAGCGACTTTGCAAAAGCCAAAGCACTGTTATAAGCAGTCTTGCTGTGTAACTAGCGATAGTATTACGGGCACACCAGAATGTTACCGTTTCTTCAGCAGTCAGTCGATCAAGGATCCCTTTTCGAACAAACGTCACACTAGAAGCTCTTTACAGCAAGTAGTAGCTTCCTAATTAGCAATACATATACATCATTTTTGAAAATAGATTGCATTTTGAAAATCTGCGAATTGCATTAACCACAGATAGGGATTGCACGTTTGAATATCATAGATTTCTACTATCAAAAAGCAGCTGCGCAGTTGTGCAATCTTAGGGAGGTTTTTTGTCCAATTTTGCTTGTATTTTGAGTCAGATTGTCGATAGAATCTACAAATAGAGTGCCTTTAGACTATAACCGTCCCATTTGGCAGTAAAAATTTTCTTCAAAATTCAAAGCTTTTCAACTCAGGAAGGACTTGTCCTAACAACAATCTGAAAACGTAGAAATATTTAGAATTATATTCTCTATAATCCTTCGTTTTTACTTTTTTAATTTTGATATAGAAGAGTTGATTTGAAAGAATCTTCCCCTTTACCATAAATAGTCACTGAGCCCTATGTAGGCCAATCATATCATATATAGTGTTGCACTTTCTCTTTATTGGGTTTCAAATTTGATACTGCGTTTAAATTCGCTATTTAAGTCTATATGTCTTGCTTACGTTTACAATGGTCTTTTCCTGTAATTGCATTGGACCTAATAAGCATTCAAAACAATTTAAAACACATTTTGATAAAGTAAGCTAATATCAAGAAGCTTTTGAAACCCTCTGAGAGCATAGTATAGATTCAACCCTGCATTTGATAGCTAAAAGTTTTAGTTTCAGGATCAGCTTGCTTCATCCCTTTAAATTGTTTCCAAAACAAGTCAAATGTCAACAACAATAGCTGACATGGTATATTAATTAGAGCATTTGAATTTTCTAAGTAATAACTAGACCCAACCTGAGCTTTTTCAAGTCAGTTCTATATTTAAGTTGAATTCAGCCTGTGCCTTCTTTTCTTTCTTCTAAATCTCACAAACATGCCTCGTCTTACAAAAAAACAATTGCAACTAAAAAAATCACAGCTGAACGTCAAGAAAGACAAAATGCCGACAAAGAACACTGCAAAATTGTAAGGCTTCACTAATTCTTATATTTTGACATTCGATTTTAAAGTAAGTTTTATAGCTCTAAGAAGTTATTAACGAAGCTTTGGAAGACAATTACGATTATAGCTTCGAAGCTGAAGTAAACTATTCCCTTGCCGAGTTTTCATACAATGAGGATTTTGTACTTGATTTAATGGAAGCTCAAGATGAAAATCCTGTTATTCAGGGAGAAGACTTTGATTTTCTGGACAATGAAGATGTTCAGGATTGGATCGAGATCGACGGTATTTGCGATATTGAAGAAAGTCAACTGGATGTTGCTTCTGCTCTCAAGTGAGATAGCAGTAACCTCAGCTTGACTCGCAAGAGAAAGTATGCAAGATCAGCCACTTTGACCAAGCGAGTCATCAGAAAAAGGAAACAAAAAAATCGTGAAATGGCTCAAAATTGTAAAAAAGTGACAGATTACTTTCAGCCTTGCAAGAAACATACAGTTGAGGGTAGTGAAGATGAAGAGAAAAGTGAGGAAAGCGAAGAAGAACAAGATGACAAATCAGGCATGATTAGAGCAGCAGTTGAAAAGATCAGCTTAAAACTTGTCCCTGTGCTCAATGCCAAAAGTGACATTGCCAAGACTGAATCCTATATGATTCTTAGACTCATGGCAGTAAAGCACTACTTCAATGGCATTCTGAGCGGAAAAGGTCTGGTCAAAGCAAGCAATGACGCTGCCGTAGAAGTATGGCACACGCCCTCAAAATACTACAGGCCAAAAGCAATCAGAAAATGGGCAAGCTTCTTTCTTCAGCATGGAGAACTCTCAATGCACAGCCAAAGTAGTCATGTCAAGAGGTTGTCTGTTCTATCAGATGAAGACATCAAGAACAAAGTTATGGACTACTTTCGCTCAAAAAAGCCAAATCAAAGAACACTTTGTGACTTAGTAAACCATACTAGAAGAATGATCATTCCGGAAGTTTTAGCTGTTGGTCCAGTAACTGACAAGGTAACCGCTCTTAGCGAAGCAACTATGAGCAAGTATCTCAAGGAGTGGGGCTTTGAAAAGAAAAGCAATGGCAAAGACTATGTCTACTTTGATGGCCATGAACGTGATGATGTCAAGTTGTACAGGCTTGACTTGGCAAGAAAGATGATGATGTGGAAGGAGAAAATGGAGATTTACCCTCGTGACAATGAAGAAGAAACTGTTGAACCAGTTCTTGAAGAAGGTGAGAAGAAGATAGTGCTAGTCACTCATGACGAAAGCACTTTTTATGCAAATGATGCCAGAAAAAAACGATGGGTCGAACAAGGTGAATCAAGCATCGCACCAAAAGGACAAGTCAGATCGATCATGGTGTCCGAGTTCATGTGTGCATGCCATGGAACCATGAAAGGGGTCGTAGAAGGCGAAGAAAAATCCTCTCGTACTTTGTTTTTCCCTGGAGGTGATGAATGGTGGACTTGTGAGGATTTAAACAATCAATTGAAAAATGATGTTCTACCTCTCTTTGATTTGCTACATCCAAACTGCATTGGGCTTTAATACCTTTGACAGCAAGATGACGACTTGCAAGACACTCAAAGATATGCTTGACTCAGCCTTCAAGAGAGTTAGTGGCGATCGCAATGTCTTGCCCGGCGTTGTATACGTTGGTTTCCAGTTCTCGAGTAAGCCTTCGCGCTTGGCAATGACTAGACTCATATATCTAATGCATGTGTGTTTTTTTTTTTAGAAACCACATTATCAACTTTTTTCCTGGACTATGTTCAAGGATATACCTGTCGTCTGCGAAAGACGAAGCCTGTTGTTGTTGTTGAATTTGACAACACTAAACCCACGTTTATTCAAGCATACAAGAAGGCGCATGTTGCTTTGGTAATTTATGAATTTAGACGAGTTTTCATTAAGCTAACATTTCGTAATGTTTTTAGAGAGTCTGCTAAGAAACAGCAACAACAGCAACAACCGACGAAGAATTCGTGGCTCCTTCTGCTTTGTTGAGCTTTGCTTTGCCCTCTGGCCTCCAAACCCCTCTACGCATAGCCAATAAGAGAAAGAGGGATGAATGATTGTGTTTCTTTTCCTTTTTTCCTTTTTGTTTCACCTTGCTACAAATATGTACATATATAAATATTTATTGTTGAAGCTATTGTTGCTGTTTCATTAAATATACTTCTCTTATGTTCCAAATGCAATGTGAAATAAAGTGTCCAAACTAATAGTGAAAAGCATTCTCGAGTAGTCCCTTTTACGTTTTGGCATGTTGTTCTCCACTGAAAATAGAATGTAGATGTGTTTGTGTGTGCTCGAAAGATGTGGGGAGGCATGTCATATCATACTTCTTTACTGTTTGATTGACGTCTCTATGTACGCTCGCTGAATACATGCCTTGGCTTGATATGTGTCTGTAATGATGTCTCTTACAATGTTGAATTAGAAGAAAATGAAAATGGAGCACCATGTAGCTCACGCTCAGTGTTTTGTTCGTTCAGCGGGTGCGCTTGAATGGCGCTCAATCCATACTTTGTGGAAAAAATAATATCGTATTTGTATTATTTCTACTATAGTTATTACTTCATTCTCATTTTGTTGTTGTTCGAATCCGATCAATTACTGCTCTTGCCATTTCTGGTATGAGCTTTGGATTGTTCAACCTGCAATCAAAATCAAGTCAAAAGTCAAGTCAAAAATCAGACCATACCTATTCAGCACAAGCTGAATATTATCACTCAGATTGAATAAAAACAATGACAAAGACTACTTTCTGTTCACTCGTTGGTCTATTGTCTCATTGTCATGTCATTTTCAGCCTACTTGCACTCTATCAAGTCATAATGAACACCATGTTGTTTGTTTCTGCCAAACATCATTCAACTCACTTTGTTCTGTTCACTCTATCAGATGTAGTTCCAAAAGGAAATAAATGAAATCCAAAAAAAGAGAAATCAGAATCAGAAGGATAAACTGACATAGTATGCATGTCTATTGATAGTGGTACAAGTTCATAATTCTTATAGCCTTCTTCTTCGCTCTCTCTTTTTCTCCTTTCCCCATCCCTTTTTTTATTCTATTCGCTAAGTTAGCTATCGCATTAGCACAATTCATAGCTTATCAATAGGCATATGACACAGCTTTCATCTAACTATCTAGACAGATTCCTCTCGATCCTCGGAAGTGTCTTGACAATTGACTACATAGCCATTACCCTTTAGTCTATCAGCATGATCTGTTTGCTTTTCTGTATTCATTCTTCTTGACATCAGCCTGTTCAAGACTTGCAAAATCAGTTTTCTTGAGGTTCCTTTTTTCTGCCATGCTTGACTACATTTACATGCTTTTGACATCGCTTTATAGACAGAAAGTAACAACAGCATTTCGAACGTAGTTACCAAGTTTGGATGATTGAACTTGATGATCTTTCTTTTTTTTTTACTTTTGGACCAGTAGATAGTACTAAAGCATTTGCTATTTCTAGACTGTATGCATTATAGTGTAAAAAAAATTAGATACATTGATTGTGACACTTCTTTACTCTGAAAATAAACAAGTCATTAGAAGAAAGCACACTAGCGGTGTAGCACAAAATTACACAATCACATCTGCATCAAGACCAACCCAGAAATCCCAAAGAATAAGAAAGAGGAAGGGCAATGAGGATAGTCTGGATTTTTGATAGCTCAGTTTTAGCAAAGGTATGAAATGTTGAGGCAAAGGAAAAGATAGAGAGGAAGGAGAGCAGTTAGCTCTTATCTAACAGAGCGTCTTTTCGTATGAAAAAATCAACAAGTGAACTAAGGATAGAAGTCAAAAGCAGATAAAAAAGAAACGCTAAATATTTGCTTTCAACTCGCTTCTGTTTCTTTTATTTATAAATCGACCACTTTATTTCTTCCGTTGTATGTATCGCTTTTACTTATGACTTTGTAGGTTGTTTGGGTTCTTTTCTTGTCTTCCATCCTCTTGCTGACTTAGTCCTTTAGTCTCCCCCCCCCCACTGAAATTAAAATGTTCTTGTTTAGGAACTTTTATCTAATAAATTCATTTAAACTACCATGAATACAAGTTCTTGCTCATTGCCCTTCTAGTTTGTTTTATTCCAAGTCTATAAATAAACAAGCAAGCAATTGAGCACTCTGGACTAGCTGAGTATACCATACATCAATACTGCCCTTGTCAATGGCTTGAATCAGCACATCAAAAGAAGAGTGTGCTATTGAAAGGATAGGGAAGCAGAAGAGGATGATAATGGATGGAGTGTAGACTTTTATTTCAGCTTCAAATTGGCCTATCTTCTTTTTTTCTTCTTTTGATGCACAGGCTGATGAGATTTGATTCTTAAGTTTCTCCATATTTCACTGACTTCGTTGAAGTAGGCCACACTTCAGAGGAATTTACTTTTTATTTCTTCTGTTGATGTAATAGCGTCTTTTCTGCAATGGCTCGTTAAGTCTATTTCAAGAGACTAATCATATACTTCCTCTAAAACAGCAGAAGGTCGAGACATGTGAAATATGCTTCTACAGATTAGATTTCATCAACGCCAGCTTGTATTGTTTCCTTTTTCTAGGAAAGCATGTTTGATAATCAGCCTCGAATGACTTTGCTCTGGCATGTCAGCCAAGCCATCGCATAGGCAATAAAAACAAAGAGATATTTCATAACAGCCACAAACACGCCCGCACGCTTTGTTTTCAATCACAGTATTTGGATTTGTGTTGAAAATACTAAAAAAAGGCACATTTGATCACTAATAGTAGAGCATTGAGTCTTGAACTTATTTGTTTCTTTCATTCTTTCATTCTTATTCTTTTACATCCATAATTGTCTCAGATGTAACATTTGGCGACCTGCTACTGTACAAGTTTTCCCTAGTCTTGTATTCAGCATCAATTGCATCCTTTTAATCTCATTTTAATTTTATATAAAGAGCAAGTTTTTGATCTCCTGCTTTCACTCATCTGGATGCAAGCGTGCAATCATAAACTCCTTTGATGCAGTTTTAATCTATCAAGCTGAAGAGTACCATGGGCTATCCTGTCTGCTCCTGCTGAGCTTCCTTCTAAACACTCCAGATATATTCGGTTGACAAGAGATAATTTCTGTCTGCATATACTGCAATTGTTTCGATAAAACATACAAGTACTCAAAGCATGTTGTTCTTTGTTCTTTTATACTCTCTTCAATAGTTTACCAAGCTGTTCAGTGATAATGCTTGTAGTTGCCTACGCTCTATCTCATTTTCTAATCTCTTTGTCTTTTGTCAGACATGGTCCAACTCAATCGTTCTACTCATGTACGCAATCTATACAGAAAACATGCACTTTTTGAAAATGTACATGGACTTTTATTCTTCTTTTTTGTTTCTTTTCTTTATTTGATATCTTGAGAATAACCTCAATATCTTCATAGTATTGCTCACTGTTCTGTTCCTTTGGCATACTCCTTGAGTTCTGTAAAGATATTTTGAGATAAACCTTCTTCTCGCATCAACGCAGGTTCATCTCATTGAATAACAACAAGCAAATTAACAAAGAAAAAAGAGCTATTTCATACCACATTTACAGCTAATTTGAATGGTCTTATGAGTACTGTGTCTTTTACGTCGATCAACTATATGTCCTTTACATAACAACGTAATCCTCCAATCCTAATCATATCTAGTGATATTTTTAGCTATCAGCATGCAGTATCTATGACAAGAGACAAAGAATGTTAATAAATCTGATCTATGACATCTTGTTTCGTTCTCGGCAAGATTGTATCCTGATCTAGAACTGGGGGAGAAAAAGGAAATAGAATAGATTTCTATGTCATTGATCGTTATATCACTTCCATCAGAAAGGTGCCTATCTATTGAAAAAAAAAATATCCATATCAGTATACAAGCTCCATTATTTCTCAAAATCCCTATATGTGCAAATACAGACATGTGTCCAGAGATCATGATGAAACGAAATATACCTAAACTAGTCCAAACCCAATTGAGTACAATCCAGTGCAATCCGCTTGCGAATATCTCTTCTTTACTATAAGAAAACACAGTTGAAAACAAATCGCTGCTTTCTTTGGTATTGATCCGGAAGAGATAATATGGTTATCATGGTAACTAGTAAGAAAATATCAAACGCATGCATTAATCGAATCAAGATTATAAGGCAATATAGATATAAATATATTTAATTTATTGATATTGAGATTGTACTAATAGAATTAGGTAACCATTTAGCAAACTAAGATATATAAGCAAGTTGTATATACAGGTAACCACTGACAAAAACCTTTGAATTAGGATGTAACCACCAAAGATATAGCAGCCGCAAGCCAAAAGAGAATAGACATAGAAGAGACACAAGCGACAGCCTATGATACAAGTAGCAACCACTGACAGTTCAGCAGTTGCAAACTATGGGAGAGTCACAGACAGAACAGAGGAAATTTGAGACGAGATCCTCAAAACAAGATACAACCACTGACGAAGCAGCGACCGTAAGCAAGAGGCAGAGACGCAACAAGAAATTAAGAAGACAGCGCAACAAAAGGAGGCGAGGCAATGTCACAATGAATGGTCAGAGCAACAAGACAACGACAAAAGAAACCAACAAGGCGGCGCAAAACGAGAAGTCGAGGCAATGTCACAATGAATAATCAAAGCAACAAGACAACGACGCAACGAGACAGCTACATGGGCAAGAGGGTGGGGAAAACAAGGCAATCAAATTAATCGACACCCTTTTCTACGAGGAGCATCTTCTTCATCTTCATCATCATCTCTATCTCTCTTCAAGGCAATACATACGCTACGTGATGCAGGAGGGCGACGAATAGTAGGAGCCTCGCGAATATTACGCAATACTCTGATAACTTCTTCAGTTTGGCTTTGGCGACGAGAAGCCACAGAAGCAGCAGAAGCCGCAGAAGCCGCAGAAGCAGTAGAAGCAGCAGAAGCAGCAGAGGCAGCCAAAGCAGTAGAAGCAGCAGAAGCAGCAGAGGCAGCCAAAGCAGTGGAGGCAGAAGAGGCAGTAGAGGCAGAAGAGGCAGTAGAGGCAGTAGAGGCAGTAGAGGCAGTAGAAGCAACTGAATGACGAGGAGCAGAAGAGGAAGCAGAAGAGGCAACGGAACGACGGGAAGCAGAACCAGCGGAAGAGGCAACGGAACGACGATGCTCAGGAGTAACTGAGCGACGAGAAGCAGAGGAAGCAGAGGAAGCAGAAGCAGCAGAAGAAGCTGAACGCTGAAGAGCAGCACGTCTTTCAAGCTCTCCTTTCGCATTGTTGTAGTACTTTCGGGCAAAAAGTCTTGTATGGAGAGGACACTCTTTAGTACTTGATGGTTTTTTGTGCTTTTCAAGGCTGACTTTGATAACGCGGGTAAGGAATCTGGTTCTACTCATTTTTGGGTGGATTGATAAAATTAAAAGAAAGAGAGAGAAAATAAAAAGAGAAAAGTGGTATTTATATGATTTGTTCATTTATTCATCTTGCAAAGTAGATAAGCTCTTTTTTTTTAACCATTTTTGTTTCCCAAGTTTTCTTCAAATGCCTTTTTTTTTCATGTTGATAAGCTCTTTGTCAATGATTGGTTCCCGAAATGACGTGTTTCTATAACACTTGCATACTATGTTCATACGCTTAATTCTCTCATTGTTCTTTATCGCTATACTTTGCTCTTTTAACGCGAAATTTTAAAAGTCAGATCTGAAACATGTAAACAAGACGTTGAGTACTCTCTTTTTTTATCCCTTTCAGAGATCTATTTGAGCTGCTTTATTTCACTTTGAAAACCAATGCGTTATACATGAATTTCGGTCTGATTTTATTCATGGTTTGCAGCGGGAAAGGCAAAAGCAGTTGTTACTTTTTTTTTCACACAACAAAAGTAGTTAATTTGAGTTTCCTTGGTCTGTGCTCAAAAAGGCTTTCTTCCAATTTTCTTGAACTAAAAGAAAAGTACATTTCCTTTCTCTTTTTACAAAACAAAGCAAAAAACCAATCCTTCTTCATTCTTGTCACTTTTAAGAATTGACAACATAATGAAAGCATTGTTTTTGAGATATAGCGTAGGAAAAAAAAGGATAATCCTTTTGTTTATATTAATGAAATCGGCGCCTTCCAAAAAAGGTAATATCGAAAGGAGCAAGTTTCTTTTTTGGAAACGCACAAGCACTCACATTCTTACTTATTGTATTGATGAAGAAAAACAAGCTATTGACAATCAATCAAAGAAAGTTTAAAAAACAGGGTGCATTTAGGCTATCTAATCACCGTTTGTTTAGAAAGTGAAAAGAGGCAATAGTTGCTTTAACAAGAAATTCCTTAGTTTGAAATGTAGCTTCTATTTTCTTTTTTTTGAGGAAGGGCTTCTTTGTGGCTATAGTAACCTTGAAGCTCAAACAGAACGATCGGAAATCTTTGGTCGCAGCACCTTTGAATTCTTATGTTACAACACATTTTGTCTGGTTATGAGTAAAATATGCTCACTGCATTAGAAGAAGCTTGAAAGAAAACAAGAATATAGGCAACCGATTTTACGGATCCTATCTTTTAAGCAACTCTGAGAAAATGAAAACAAAACTCAAGCAATACAAAAGCTGCTGAGATTGAAGGTGGAATGAGTGAAGGTTTTTTGGTTGATAATAACCTTTATTTGAAGCATCATCTCCACTTCCTCTGCTTATCAGGAGTTCCCTGTAGTGTTGATGGAGCTTATTCACTAATAGGATACTTATTTTATACAAATATCAGGCATCCAAATCGATCTCTGTCGGTTTTGGTATTACCATTTTTTTTTTCAAAGATGCATTCTAAGATTTATAGATATAACTAGATAAAATAAAATAAAAATACAATTCAAAATAAGATGTACACTCAAAGGAAATAAAAGCAACGTCTTACGTCTCTTTGAAGGCAACAATTCAAGTCTTGATCAATAGCTTGCTTACTTTCCTTCCCTAAGATCCCCGCTAGTATACTTGAGTTATACATAAATTAAAGCTCCATTGTAGAATATAAGAATGCGAATATCAGCAAGACGAGATATTTGTTACAGTAGCGGCTCGATTCAAGAGTATGCTCAATTTGAGAGTGCACTTCTTGAGGATAGGAGCACTCTTAAATAAAGCGACTGTTGTAATCAGATTGGTCATATACAGATTTATAGAATGATTTAAAGCATAAACAGAATTTATCTTCAGAGCATCTTACCTAAATGCAATATGTCAAAGCACTATATACTGTGAAATAGAACATAATTATCCTTATTAAAGTGTTATTTAATAAGAGTATTAGGTTTGTATGCTTTTTCTAACCCACCTTCCATTTTTTATTTGACTGTTGCTAGTACTGAATTCAGCATGTCATATAATTATAATACCAAATAAAAAACTCATCATGTTACATGTAATCAATTTTTTTTTATACGAATTTACTTTCAATGTTTATTGTAATGTGGTTAGAACGAATACCAATAAAAAGATGTCCAGCATCTTAAGATGAGTTTGCGTATTTACGAGGAGGCATAGGGACATTCATTCCTGTCTTTACTTCTTCGAGAAGAACAGAGTTATCAGGACACCAGTGACATCCAGGCAAAAGGGTGTCACAGACTCTGTCGAGATAGTATTCAGCCCATCGGATACCTGTGTTACATGTCTTGTTCTTTGCATCAAAGAAAGAGATAGTATCAGGATCCAAAGTGAAGCCCCAAGGATAGTTGAAAAACTCTGGCTTTTTGATAATCTTGCCCTGAATGTGGGGATTCTCTGTGGTGTTACCATAAACGAGTGCTCTAGCATGCTTAATCAAAGAAGGATCAGTCAACTTGAAGGCAAAGGTAACTTGGTTTTGCTTGAAACGGAAAATGGCTTCCTCAGCATTGACACACATGAGGGCAAAGGCAAGAGAAGAGACAGCGAGTGACTTGAGCATTGTGAATAAGAGAGTAAACTTTTTAAAAGATGAAAAGGATGAAGAAATAACTGTTGAGCAGGAATTAAATGCTCTATTTATACTGTTTTTTCAAAAGAAAATTGTTGGAGAAAGGAATAAAGATTCGTTTCTAAATAGACGACTACAGCAATTCCACCCGAGCTAGCAATTCTTGCCAATTCATGTAACTTTTTTTTCCTGTTGAAATGATATTTGGCTGTTTGCTTGTCATGTATGTAAACTTATGTTTTTCTGTAACCAAGAGTTACTTTTTTAGTCAGCGCGTCAACAAAGGGATAAGTAGCCCTAGGGGAAATGCTTATTTAATATCATGGTCATTAACACATCGAGATAATTTGATTCATAAAGTATGGTTTGGTTTATCACTATCGATACAATTCAGAAATAGGCTGTACTAAAAAAAAATACTATATGATTACAGTCTTTAATAGACATTGTGCTTTAAGTCAAGTAGAAGTATGATACTGCATTAATCATTTTGGCTCAACTTCAGACACTTACCGAGCTTATTAAATTTTTTGTTGTATAAAATACCAAACTGATTGTTGTCAATGCACATCTTTTCTAAAATATTTATGATTAATGGAGCACTGAAAACATTTAGCAAACAATATTCAATGTTGTCGCTTTGGAAATTTTCGTATTTTCGTATAAATATTTGTGACAAAACCAGTAAATCCTTATTTTTAAGCTTAAGCAAACAAACCACGATTTATTTTTCTCTTGGAAGGATCGAGCTCATTTTTGCTGTATGTTTTATTCTAGAATCAAGATATTTCAAATACAAATCCTCAATAAAATCAACAATAGCCTTTCGGACTATTGGCCTTTACTACACATCAAGATATCATATTCATCTGTCTACATCTTTAAGTATCAATCTAATAAAAAGGTGGTGGAGAAGATAGAGGAACAAGGGTCACATTGTTCAAGTTCATCAATCTCTTGAAAGAAGAGACGTTTTGAGTAAATCTTTCGCGATCCTTAGGTGATATGGTCCAGTTGACACCAGCGAGCAAATTGTTTAGAGACTATAGGAGATTTTTTTTCTTTAGGATTAGATTCTGTCAAGAAATCATGTTTAAGGAGACATATACGTACAGTAGTAACAAACGTTCTTCTCTCTGGCAGTTGCTGATCAATAACGGCACTTGTGTATTTGAACATGTAATCTCGTTGCAATAACATAAGGGCGTAGAGAGGTCTTGATAAAGGCCATTGAGCGCTGTTGTCGTCAAACAAAACTAAACCATACACGGTTGCCAGCAATGAAGGCAGTGTTTGGTTGAATTGGCGAAGGTATCCCATAAGCCAATGGTTGCCTGATATCTGATTATTGCTTGACACCACTGAAGATCGTCTGCGCGCCAAAGGGTCAGAAGAAGATGCATTCTGAGCCTCTCTCTCAGCTTTTTCTGTTTCTTTGATAACAAAGCTACAGATGTTATAGATTGTGGAACATGCATGAGAACACACAAGGCTGTCGGAAGATTCAACACCTTGTTCACAGGCTTGCATCAGATATACAAATGCTTCAGGGGAAATGGTGGGCATAGACATCAATTGCTCGCGAGACAACTCATCCAAAAGATGGAAGAAGCTGACAGAAAGCTTAGGGAAACTCTAAAAGAAAAGCTGTTTAGCAAACATGAAGAGACAGAACGAAAATTCCTGTTTACCATCAAATCACTCATAGGAATATTCAGCATGAGTTGAATAACCATGTCCAGTGCATCATCAATGGCTTTGTCTCGATAAAGCCAGAGGACGCCAAAGTTAATATATCGACCACCAAGACAGCGCGATAGTATATTGAAGCAAGAAGTGATGCTTTTGTATTTAAACTCGTATTTTTGGTTCTCATCTGTGATTTGTTGCTTTACTATTTCTCGTCCAAAAGAGCAAACCATTTGGCTTGCATCTCTAAACATCAAAATGCCATTTGGTGACGACACTTCAAAACCTAATCTTTGACTCTTGTTGTGCACAAATTCAGAATAGAACGTAAGAAGTGTATTGACAATGGGATCTGGTGACCAAGCCTCAATAGCGCGTAAAAGAACTGGCGAATACTCAGTGTAAAACCAATCGAAAAACAGAATAAAATGTCTGCGTGTCTGGATGGGCGAAATGAACCCATACATATCAATAAATATATCACAAAGTGCACGCTAAACAATCATACAATGAATTAGTATATGATAACAATGTTTAGACCACAAACCTACCCTTGTCGTTTCTTGTCTAAATGATTCTATACTGTCTAAAGGTCCGAGATTGTTGATGCGAATATCAAAAGGTTTCATAAATTCATAAAAGGCACGCTCTTCTACATTGTCATCCGCAAACAAAAGTTTACATAGCACTTGGAAATAAAGCGCTCTATTTTCACCTTGTTTTTCACTCTGACAAAAAGCAAATTGGCTCGCCATATGGTTCTGAAGAATAAGTTGTGTTGTTTCAAGTTTACGTAAATTCTTTGATGCACCATAACTAGATTTTTTTTGGGACTACAAGTTAGTTTGGTTCGGAATATTTAAATATCTGTTTACATTACCCAGTAGCCAACTCATTGAAAAGTTCTAGCGTACGCCTTATCAAAGTTTCATTATTGGCCCAGTACTGCAAGTTAGATATACTAAACAAAACGAGTTAATATAGACAGTTTGATTATGTTCTCTTTAACTTACATCTTGCGCATGATCACATCCAACATATGTACCTGATCACTGATACCAAATACTTTGGAGAGTTTAGAATAAATCTTTGATCGAGACAACAACACAGAAAAGGTGAGTTCCAAAATTCCAAAGAAAATATCATACAACACTCACATCTCGTCCGTTTGATTCACTCATATAAGATTTCTTGAATTGCTGGAAGAAATAGATGAATGCCAAATCTAGTTTTTCATTCATAAAGGTATTTCCGTGCTGATTTTGTAATGATTGTTGAACATCCATAAGTTGCAGTACCTTAGTAGTGATTTCGCTATCAATCTTGTCAATGTCTTCAGAGTTGATGAAGGCCTACAAAAGAGATCTAAGCTTGCTTGAAGAGAATAAAGAAATGTACTCATCCACTTACAGATCGATTGCCAATATAGGAAGCCATGCTGTAAACCAGCCAAGCAAATTCAGTTTCAATAACCTCAAGTGCCTCTCTAAATGCATCAGGATTGGTCATGTTGTTGGTTGCTTGTGTAATCAACTCTTGATATCTAACAGTAATAGGATCAAACAAGCCCATCAAGGCTGTACTAGAGGCTTCGTATTTACAATGAGCTATTTGTCCTAACATATTCAAAGATTCAATCAATGATTCTTCATCTTCAAGAGGATCATCTAAGCCTTCTTCAATTCGTGTTGGTACTGCTTCAATCGAAGTGGTGATATAAGCGCGAGTTAACTATCATCATGTTATCAGTAACCATTTTTTTATATGATTCACTCAGTACGCATTCGTTCTGTTTTCGCTTTGAAACTAATGTATTACCTCTACAGTGATACTTCCTAGCTTCTCTACTGCAGATTCTCCCAGCTGTTGATAATAAGTCAAACTTTGCACGATACGAGCCCAGAACCCGAGTACATACATAGATGTATTGGGTGCAAACTTCCATGATCTAAAGGCTTTCAATGAGAAATCAGCAATGATTTCGATCCATTCAAGGTAGCCTGGTTTCTCGACCAACTCATTTAAGGGAACAGTGGCACGGAAGCGGAACAGAAGTCGGCAAAACTCATTGTAGTTGTCCGCATCGTTCAGACCTTGGGATGTCAATATGATCTCTCGGATGCCTTGCATTACTTTGACGACAAATCTGGATCTTTCTTCCTGATCATTGAACAGAGTCTTTCTGACAGATGCAACCTGTACAAGACATTCCATCACTTTAGAAGAGTTTGGAGGAGGAAATTCGCTATAGGCTTTGAGGAAAGTGTCCAAGAATTTGGCACCTTCAAAAAGAGATCGCCAGGAAGAAGGGATCTAATTGTTGCTTTTTGAATGTCTTTTTTTGTCTTGCGAATAAAGAGATATGAAAAAAGAAAGACGTCGAAACACATACCTGTACAATTTCAATATCTTCGCCTGATTCATCTACACTGGTACCATTGAAATCATACGAAAAGCACTTAATCATCAAATTGACTGTGGCTTCTTGTAAGCGTTGTTCCTGACTACTGTTGGTGAATACAATGTTATGTTCCACCAATTCTTCCAGTGCCTTATAAGCAGTCTCACAAATGTTTAATAGTTGTGTGTCACGAAATTCCCCAGCTATCGATCATATTAGAATTGCATAAATTTCTTTCAAGCTTATTTTTTTTTGTGTACCTGCTTTTCTGAACTTGGAAGCATTCTTTGCAAAGCTTGGTGGGTTGATATCTTGGACCATAATAGCAAGTATCTGCATGCCTACAATACGATGATCAATGGATGCCTAACAAAAAAAAACAAAAGAAGCATTGAATTGATTTGTACTGTTGATTTTCTTTTCCTTGTCTTTACTTGAATAAATTGAAGAATATCTTTATGAACATCTTTGTATTGCTCAACCTCAGCCCAGCCTAACAAAGTAAGTGATGCCAATACAGTTGCTAATTGAGTGATAACAAACGGCAAAAGATCAGGATGAATGAACGCGTATTCCAATAAAAATGAACCTATTGTGTGTGTGTGTGTGTGTGTTTTAGAAGAAATGAGCATTAATTTCCTTTTCGATTATCTTCCATCAGACGCGTTTATGCGATTTACGTAGTTGTACTCTAAAATCTTGATTGAATAATGCAAATTGAGCCTGAACGAGTTGTTTAAGTCTTGAAAATGCAAATGTTTGAACATAGGGACTAGGCGAGTTCTCCAACAAGATGCGCAAAGCTGAAGCAGTATCAGAAGGTGAACTGATAGTGAATGAAGGAACATTTTCTATGCCGGGTGGAGGTAAGCCGAGAGAGTCAGTAAAGGTGGGAAAAGAGTGTTCAAGTAACTTTTGAGCCTGATTGCGCTCTTCTGGTGACTTTGGGTTGTAGAGTTGCTCACACAAAGACGCGAAGTAGGCTGTTCTGTCGTCTTGCTGATCCATGTTTAAGGGATTGAAGAAGAGAAAAAGGTTATTTTTCGAAATTTACTTTTTTTTTCTTTGGCATTTTTTATTGAGTTTGAATTGAAGTGTAATGCTGATACGGATTTTTGTAGAACTCTCTTAATTCAGAACTGTCGTTTTAAGCGATAATTCTAGTATATACTATGCTTTTTCTTTTTGGCTGGCTATTCTCATAAGCATGAATTGAGAACTCTTTCTTTTTCGAAATACCAACAATCGTCCTTGCCTTTAATGATTTCAATCCAGAATGATTCAATTGAAAAAAATCCTGAATAGCTTGATTGTAGTTATATCAGTAGACATTGAATGAGTTTTAATGATTTAAAAAAAAAGGCAACAAAGGAGGTTTGATTTTTGCATTCAAATAAATAAAGGAGATGACTGCTGTGATTTTATAGAAGAACATCAATTTTATGATTCTAAATAAATGTCTACCAAAGAAAAGACAGTTCCTGCGACAAAATTGTCCTTTCTTTCTGGCAACTTGTTGATGGCTCTTTTTCTTGAAACAAACACTTTTCAAGTTTACGTGCATGTCAAGTATTGATATTAGGAACAAAAATGAGCATGTGAGACTTGTAAATTCCTTTGATCATGACCATGTTTAAAAACTGAGCAGAAGGTATCATCTTTGCTTAACCGTGCATAGTCAATTCTGTTTTTGTCGAAATATGCGATGCTCAGAGAAAGAGGCGTTATAGTAAGCATTTAGGTGGAGCATTGATCTCAAGTGTGTGAATATTTGAGGATTTCGAACTTATGAAAAGTACATAAAGTAACCTTAAGAGATCAGTACACTCCAACATATCATTTGCCAACATATAAAGGGGTAACCGATAAGCAATCCTCAAGTTGCTTTTATTTGATAGGCCTATACGATTGATACATTTCAACGATCAGCTTCATATACAAAGTCTTCTCTTCACTGGAATCTTCTAATTTGGCTCTTATCTCAGGATAAAATTAAGGTGTTTCAATGTTGATTGTAAAGTCTTTAAACGTCAACGAAAAGCTTATTCATTTGTCTTGAAAGAGGCATAAAATCAAACTGATCTTTAGTTGCTCTGTCAGACGCTGGCTCTTTGAACAGAGATTTCTGAAGAGGGTAGGTCATTATGCTTACTTGCTAAACAACAAAAAACATTGTTTTGTGTGTTATGCAAGCAAGGGCAATCTCAATAAATATAAACGCTTGTATCTCTAGACATGCCTGTTGACAAAACAAAGCAGGGACAAGTAAAAGAGAAAAGAAGACTCTTTTTTATTGATAGCGCTGTGAAATACACTTACAATAAATAAACAAAACCAGGTTCAAGCGTGTTTTTTATAACAGACTGGGTACTACCATCTTAAGACAGTTGCTATACTGAAGTTCAGAGATCCCACAGATATAAATGTCCAACTACTTTTATACTCAAGATGGATTGTGCAACTAAGATTGTCCGCGCAGATGATAGGTGTCACAGATAGAACAATAGAAAAATCAATCCATTCTTTTCTGCATTAAGTGCAAGTTTATTTAAACCGCGCAATTAATTGTAACAAGCTAGAACTGATAGACTACCGCCAAAGCAACTTAAAGACCTTAATGACTCCCAAGGAAAAAGCTGATCATTGCTGGAGAAAAGAGATACTTGAAAGCAGATCAGTTTTGGCATCGCCTGCTTTGTAGTTGAGAAGATAGACGGTGAAGTAATTGTTGCTACATCCAATCAATTATGCTTTGAAATTAGATGATTAGCGTTGGGTTCCAAAGAATCAAGCAATGATTGTGTTCGTTCTTGTTCTTGTCCGGATGCTGCCAAGTTTTTCTTAAACGTAACATCAGGATAATTTTCATTGCAAGTATTTCTCTTCTCTTGCGCGTCTCATGGATTGAACTTAATTTTGCTGATGAATGATATTGGAACAAGCTATAGTATTTTCGAATGCCTTCAAAGTATCTAACACAGAGAAGCTCTTTGGCTTTTCCAACATGTAGCTTGTCAGAAAATAGTTATCTGCAGAATCTGAGCAGGATCGAGTTCAACACATATTTTTAAAGTTATCGAGCTGGTCATTTAGATCTACTCTGCACTGAGATTGAAATGTATTCTAGTTCAGAATACAAAGACCTCTGTACCTATTTTTTTTTCGTCTTCTTTTTCAATACTCTCTAGTGCATGCCTTCCTGAAACTTAGCTCTAATTTTTTTTCAAAGCCATATAAAAGAAAAGAAAAGTTGACGTCGATATGTCCGCTCTTTCCTTTTTTGCAATAGACAATGTTTCCTTGAGAAAGAAGTGTTTGTTGTTTGTTCAGATCAGCTTATTGCTTGTTCTCCTTATGAATCAAGCTCATGGTATTGTCAGTCGCTTGCTTGACTTATTTACGCTAAACTAGAGAATTCTATTAGCTCTTTCTATGCAACCTTCGAGATTGACTAGAATTGGTACAGTCAGTAATCCGAGAATAGTGTTTGCCGATCAAAGTGGTCAGAAGCGGGATGAGTTGAAGCTTGATTCTATTTTGCTTGAATTCTCTGCTTTTGATCAACCAATTCAACTTCACTTATCATACAACATGGAGCTGTTTCACCCACAGGCGGAAACTACAATATTCAATTCAGATGGATCGAAACAGGCTACGGAAAGGCTAGTGGCTGAAGATTATGCAGTCTACAAAGGATATGTCAGTCCTTTCACTCATCAATGGGCTCGAATTGTGATGCGTAATGACTTGATGTAATGGACTCTCAAGAAACAAGGAATTTGATACAGAGCTTCTTCATTGACTTTTGTGTTTTTTATAGGCATGATGGTGCTGTTGTGTTTGAAGGTGCATTCAGTTTAGGCTTCGACATCTATCATATCAAGACCACAAACAACTATCAACTAGCTAAGCGCCATGATGATCCCACCGCACCCGCATCCAGTATGATTGTTTTTCGGGATTCAGATCAAATCATAGAACAAAATACGCTTTTCAAACGACATGGCAAACGCAGCGATATCATGTGTGCTATGGAGGAGCTGGCCTATAACCGACGTAACAGAGGATCCCATCTAGCACCCACATTATCCAACACATCCTCTTCTTTTTCTGACCTTTGGGAAAAGCGAGACATCCCAGCTTTTCCCAGTAACATGCACGCTTACCAGGGTTGTCCTGTGTCCAAGAAGATTGCCTATATGGGTGCAGCTGCTGATTGCTCTTATGTATTGTCCTATGGAAGCACACGCTATGCCAAATTACAGATGATCAATGATTGGAATGTGGCATCTGCAGTCTATGAAAGGACCTTTAATGTCTCACTCGGCTTGATCTATCTCCAGATATCTGTACCTGAATGCCCTTCTGAACCCATTCAGTCACTTGAATGGAATCGAGCTTGTTCTGGCGGTTATACAATTAACAACCGATTAAGTGATTTTAGTCTATGGCGAGGTCGTAAAGGCGAAGATGGTGCTGCACTTTGGCATTTGATGACACGATGCGCGTAAGTATAGAAATTAAGCTTGTTTGCTTATCTGATTTTGATTTCTTTTCTTTTTTCTGGCTTTGTTCTTTCATAGCACAGGTGCTAAAGTAGGCATTGCTTGGCTAAGTCAACTCTGTGAAACTCAAGTGTCGCAGCAGATAGAAGGTAATATTCAGACGAACGGAAGAAGAAAAACGATGCGGGCTTAACATATAAGAATTAGACGATGGATCTTATGAATGGGTATCTGGAACAGGAGTATCTTCTATCACTCGAGATGAATGGAAAGTAGTGGCTCATGAAGTAGGGCATGGATTTGGTAAGTGATGTGAAGACAAGATGAATTTGACTGGATACCGACTGTTTTTCCTTTTGCAAAGGTGCCATTCATGATTGTACAGCTTCTATGTGTCCTTGCAAAGAAGAATGTAATTGTTGCCCATTAAGTGATACAGTATGTAGCGCGGGCGAAACATACCTGATGAATCCAACCAGTAATGTTACAACAAACGACTTCAGCCCTTGTTCTATCTCTGATATTTGCAGTACATTTCCAAGCATTGGCTACTGTCTAAAATGTAAATGTGTTTACTCTGTTGACGCTGATTTAATACTAACAATAGCTTGACATTAGCTCCTGATATCCGTACAGGTGGATCATTTTCTATATGTGGCAATGGTATTCTTGAACCTGGAGAGGAATGTGATTCTGGATTAACGGATAGTGAATGCTGTCATGCTAAAACATGTAAATTGAAATCTCATGCTGCTTGCGAGTAAAGTAAACAATTTCATGTCTCTTAGTATTTGGTACTGACAATTTTTCTTAAAGTGATTATAGCAATCAATGTTGTTTGAATTGTAAAATTGCACCTAAGAGCACCGTCTGTAGACCAGCTGTATCTGAATGTGATTCAACCGAATACTGTACAGGAGAGTCAAGTCAATGTCCTGCGGATCAATTTAGTCCTGATGGATCTAGTTGTGCTAATGACACTATGAAATGTGCTTCAGGTGTTTGTACCTCAAGAGATCAACAGTGTATGTCTCGAGGATTAAGACAGAACATAAGCACACAATGCTCTTTTCAAAAGGATTCTTGTTTGATCAGCTGTACAGATCCAAAAGATACCGAGAATTGTCTTGTGCTTAGTGGTATGTTTTTGGATGGCACAGAATGCGGTTTGGCAGGTTACTGTCAAAAAGGTACTTGCATAAGTACAGGAACATGTAAGTGCTAGAAAGAAGAGTAATATACTGTTTTTTTTCTGACTTTTGTTTCAAGTAAACATTCTCAAAGCATGGACTGCACAAAATCTATCCATTGCAGTACCTGTTTATGTATTTGGTAGTATTGCTGTACTTTTGATTGTTGGGTGGATTGCATGGTTTATACGCAGACGATACCAGCGAAAAGCACAACTGGCTGAGAAAGAAAAGGATTCTCGACCCAATTCCATCTTCAGCAATGATATTATGATGACCAATCGTGGAACAGGTCCAAGAAGAGACTCTCAGGTAGCACCACTTCCTGATTATGATACTGCAAATGACAACCATCATGGCAACGCCAATATACCCGTATCTATGTTGCTCGTAGATACAGAAAACAATGCTCAGAATCTAGCTGCAACCGGCAGCAATGTACATACTAATCATGATGGCATACCCCATGAGTCACCAGGCAGAATAAATCTGTTTATACCTAGTGTAGATGGATTAGATAATACACCCTCTTTTACGGGAACACATAGAAGAGGCAAATCTAATGTTTAATTCAGTATTAAAGCAAAAAAAAAAAAATGTTGGCTAATTTGGCACGTATGATTTGAAGCAATAACTATTTCAAAAAGAAAGTTTTATAAGATTCTGGTCAAGTATATCACACAATTTCCAGTTACGTCAAACGCATTGAAAATGCTAGTGTAACATGTTTGCATAATGAATTTAAATAGTCACGCAGTAGAGTGAAAAAAAAAAACGCTTTCTCTCTAGAGATTTTCGAAATAAAATTGGTCTCAAGATTTTTTTTAATCATTTTTCTTTATATTTTTTCTTATATTAAATTAATGCCAAAGACAAGACAGAGTAGTAAAAAGACAGCACTAAAAGATGCTACCATAGAATCTATTGCTAAATACATTCAAGAAAATGAAGGTAAATAATGAAAACTGCTATAGAATGTCATCCTATGAACACTCAATGACTACTTACTAGTCAAGAACGTCATTGTGATGTCTGGTGCAGGTATATCTACTGCTGCAGGTATTCCCGATTTTCGCAGTAAAGACACTGGTCTCTATCACAACCTCCAGAAATTTGATCTACCTTATGCAGAAGCAGTCTTTGATATCGATTATTTTAAGGCAAGTATAGATTGTATAGAAACTGATCCATGTAAACTGACTGATCGCCAACAGGAAAATCCACAACCTTTCTATACATTAGCCAAAGAACTCTATCCAGGGAGATTCTTACCTACAAAAACGCATTGTTTTGTGCGTCTCTTGCAGGAAAAAGGCTTGCTGCTAAGAAACTTTACACAAAATATTGATACATTGGAACGATTGACAGGCTTGGATCCAGAGTATATTGTAGAGGCACATGGTAGTTTTGCTACAGCATCCTGTATTGAATGCAAAAGAAAGGCAGATCCAGAAAAAGTCAAAGAGAGTGCATTGGCTGCAAAGATACCACGTTGTGAAGATTGTGATGAACTGATCAAACCAGATATTGTGTTTTTCGGTGAAGGTTTACCTAAGCGCTTTTTTGATCTGATAGATGTAAGTTTGATTGTGTATATGTACTGCCTATAGCTAAAAAAAAAGCGCTCTAAGGATTTCGAGAAAGCCGACTTATTGATTGTGATTGGTACGAGCCTTCAAGTACAACCTTTCGCTTCATTGATTGACGAAGTACTTGACCATGTTCCTCGTCTGTTGATCAATAGAGAGTTAGCCGGTGTTCATCATGTGAAATCAAGTGGGTTTGATTTCAAGTGGAAATATGGCTTAAACCGTGATGCTGTCTATCTGGGTAGTTGTGATGATGGTGTTGAGAAACTGTGTCAATTGCTTGGCTGGGAAAAGGATTTGAATCGATTGTACACACAATGTCATAAGAAGCTGAAGGCTATCTGGGAAGCAGAACAAGCACAATCTAAGGAAGAACCAGTGGTCGAACAGAGACAAGACGAAGATGTGGACCATCTTGCCGAAGTCTTGGAGAAGCTTACTGCTGATGAGACACCTAGTTCTTTAGAGAAAAAAGAGCCATCCAAATAAAGCCTATAAACTTCTTTAAACATTGCCCAATAGGAGATCATGAAGTCGTTTGTTGTAAAGCGATTCCTGCAAACTGTATTTAAATGACAGGAATTGAACCAATAAAAAGACACTTAAGTCAGTTTCCTTTTATAAGGCATCATAAAGTGACATTTGTCCTCTCTCTTCTCCTTTCAAACCTTAAAATTTAAGTTAAAAATTGAGATATCAACGTAAAACCCTCCTTCTTTCTTACTCTTATTTTTTCCTTTGAAAAGCTTATTTTGTAAATTTCTGCCTCTATTTCCCTCCTTTTTCATATAACTAAGCTTATTTTATTCACTTTTTGTTATCCTCAAGAAAGATGGATCCTTTTCAATCCTTCCCTGTACAGTTTAATCCTCAGATTTACGAAAGTAGCAATGTACCTCCGTCTACCAACAGACTGTTCTCTATTAGTGGTTTTCAAGCTGGCTTGATGACAAACCAACAACCAATCAACACAAATGGAAATGCAGCTCCTATGAACATGCAGCGCCCTATGGCTCATCCTTCCTTGTCAGCGCAATCATCTCGACCTCAACCAGCTGCTCAACCACAACGATTCCTACAGCCAACGACAGCGCCCATGATGCAGCCACCGCCACCTGATTCTCAAATCGAAAATGGTAGTCGATACTCTGGCATGTATGCAAACACCGGATTTGATATGCTTTCACTTTTATCGCGTGTGGTTAATAGACCGAACCAACAGATCAATTTAGGCCCTGTAGACCTGTCTTGTTCATTTGTAGTTGTGGACGCTAAGCAATATGATTTTCCTATCGTCTATGTCTCACCTTCATTTGAACGACTGACTGACTACGCTCCTCATGAGGTGGTTGGCAGAAACTGTCGATTTCTACAAGCACCCGATGGTAGAGTAGCTATTGGTTCCCGAAGAAAATACACAGACAATTCAACAGTCTACCATATCAAGACACATATGGTGCAAGGTAAAGAATCACAGTCCAGTATTATCAACTATAGAAAGACAGGCCAGGTACGTTTTGATCATCGCGATTTTTTGTTGATATTCAGCTCATTTTGGAATGTAAAGCCATTTGTGAATTTGTTGACAGTGATACCGATTTCTTGGGAATCATCCGATGAAATTGATTATTTTGTGGGATTACAGGTGGATTTGGTGGAACAACCTAATTCTATATTCCAAAGCATGAAAGGTACGTTTTACACAAAAAGAAAATTTGACTGTGTTACTTATCCTTCCCTTACAGATGGCACCTATTCAGTCAACTATAGAAATTCAGTTATTCCACCTAGCATCTCAGGTAAAAAAAAAAAAAAGAATTAAAGAAGGAGCGAAAGACCTATGGTTTTGATGATATACGTAGGTATGCAAATGAATCCGGAATTCTCGGGAGAAGCGGTTGAAGTGTGGAAAAGGCCAACTTCTCCTAAGCCCATGGCCGGATCCTCTTCCGCCATGTCATCAGCTATACCAGCCAACAATGAATCGATGCATATGGGACTACCTATGGCAAGCGAGAACGATAATACAAGTGCACCCTCATCTAGTACACACAATACAAATATACACCGAAGTTCTGACCCAGATCCATCAATGGATGTAGAGACATTGATCAAAGAAGCCAGCACAGATGAAGGCAAATATAGGCGTTGTTGGCATGAACTTTTGTTGGATCAAAGTCCTGATTTCATTCATGTCTTGACTATCAAAGGTATATTCCTCTACTGCTCTGATTCTATACAGAACGTATTGGAATACGAACCCTCTGAGCTGATTGGAAAATCACTCAAAGACATTTGCCATCCTTCAGACATCACAACTGTCATGCGCGAACTCAAACAGTCTTCGAGTGATTCAACTGAGCCTGTCAATCTGATCTATCGTGTTCGTCGAAAGAATTCAGGCTATATGTGGATCGAATCGTGCGGTAAGCTGCGTAACGAAGATGGTCGGGGTCGCAAATATGTTGTATTGTCAGGTCGTGAACGCCCTGTCTATCAATTGCCACGCAACGCTTTGACTGTCGGCAACAAGGCACATGAGATACGTACGCCTGCTGACTCGTTGTTGCCCGGTACAGAAGACCATGAATTCTGGGGCAAGCTCAGTACAGATGGTCTCTTACTCTATGCTAGCTGGACGTGCGCCAATATCCTGGGTTCACCTCCTTCTGATATCGTCGGTACATCGCTCTATCACCGAATGCGTAGTAATCGAACAACAGACTTGACCCGTGCACTTGCTGAAGTCAAGGAAGGCAAAATTGTCTATTTGAGACATGCTCTAGTGAACAATGCAGACATTGAAGTGATGGTTGCTACCACATTTTACCCTGATGGTAGAAAATCCTTAGAAGATCAACCTTCATTTGTTTTGATGCAGACTAAAGTGATTGACGATGAATCCGCCTTGACAGATGACGAGCCTGTCTTTGTGTCGATGGATCCTGACGTTAAAAAGAAGGGTAGAGCGGACATTACTTTATCTAATATGAGTAACAACATGGGAAATAACTCGATACGATCGAATGCAGAACGCATGATTGATGAATTAGATATCAACAGAGACGCTAATTGGCAATATGAGTTACATCAATTAAGAATCAGTAATAAAAAACTGCGTGACGATCTGGCCGTCTTACTTCAAAGAGCTAAACAGGTAAATATCAGGAAAAGAAAAAAAAAAGCTATCGAATTGGGTTCTAATATCTTTCATAAAGGAGGGTGATGAAGAAGTAGCGCATTGTAATTCCTGTTATCGTCGCTTGCCTGGTACATCAGAATTATCTGAATTCTCTATAGATGAACCCTTACTGTGTAATACTTGTTCTCTTCGTGAATTACCAGTTCCTACCCTAGCTACTCAGCAGTAATAATACCATTATTCATTTTGTACCTATAGTATTACCATTTTATGCTGTTTTATTTTGTTTATAATTACTTTCAAAAATGGAGTAAATGTAAAGCACTTACACATATTTGACTCCAAAAATAAAGAAGGAGAAATACATAGACCTATTCTTTGATTTACACTTTGCATCAAAAGGGTATTTTTACTTGCTAAGAAGGAGTTTCGCACAAAATAAATGAGCTGATCATACTAGCCAAAGCATGCGAAGCTGTTAGTCTATGAGGTGTGTAACTGATGGCAGGTTTTCATTGTCTTTAATTTAACACCTTCGTCTGTATGACTTACTTATCGATGATAAATCTAGCTGGTTGTTGATGCGGATAGTCTTTGTTTTTGTCATTGCGATGTTTACATATAGGTTATTTGTGATTTCTTTATTGAAGCGTCCAACATGATGAATTTCAAATGCAGAGTAGGCCTTTGATTGTGCTTTTTTTTTATTGAGCAGCTTGCTCATCCATGTGTTTGGTCTATTTCAAAAAAAAATTGAACAATCAATGATACTAACTACAAAAGAAAGGTTCAACGCTGCTTCTGAGAAGTAACGGATTGCATGAACTAAATTGATTCTGCTTGTGTTCTGCTCATGAAGAGTGTTATCAGGCCTAATACAATTAAGCTCATTGATCTATCTTTTAAGGCTACATCATGAATGCTTCTCAAAACACTCAATACCTGCCTCAATGACATACTGATAATAGTCATAGACCAACCTGTATTCTTCTTGCAACAACAAAAAAGCAGAGGCTTAGTTTAAGAGGCACAATGGAGTCAGTCGTTGATCTATCAATGAGTTCTCCTTCACTAAAACTGAATTTACATAGCTTTCCACAGCGTATATTCACAAAAGAGAAAGGAAGCACAGACAGTCTCAAGTTGTCATTCGTATCACTCCTTGCCTCATTCCCTTTCCTCATCCAATTCCTTATTATATTTTCTCGGTCAGATAACATAGATTGAAACCATATAAAACATAAAATTGTATGTGTGTATGTGTATTTATATACAAATGTATTTTATTGTGACAACAATTAAATTGTTTATTTGAAGACCTTACCGTCAACACAGTCCTCGAAGTCCCAAGCGAAGTACTTGAAAATTTCTTCCTTCTTTTCTTCGTATTGAGAAGGCTCGATCTTTTGGAAGTTGTAAGATTCGTAATCAGCAGCATCGTAGATTTCGTAGGGAACTTCTTGACCACGGATAACGAAGTAACCAGAGATGTTGTTGTTGTTGTTGGTACCACGGACGATCATGGAAGCGAAAGCGTACTTGTGAGCACGTTCGAGACGAGCGTAGAAACCACCAATCAAGTTGTTAGACATGAAAGTTTGGGTCAATTCGTCGTTGTACTTGTAGTCAACCTTCCAGATGGAGAAACCCTCGGGATCGAAGTGTTCCCAGAACCACTTGATGGCATCCTTGGTATCGTTGTTAGAGTATTCACGCTTCCAGGCATCCAAGATGAAGGGAGAAGGAGGCAACAAATCCAACTTGGACTTGGGCTTAGGAGCAGGCTTAGCTTCTTCTTCAACAGCGGCAGCAGCAGGCTTTTCTTCCTTCTTGGGAGCAGCTTCCTTAGGAGCAGCAGCCTTCTTTTCCTTCTTAGGAGGAGTGTACTTCAAGGGAGTTTCGACGAGCTTGACTTCACCGAGGTGCTTGACGAATTGGGCCTTAGCAACGAGGGTGTTGAAGTAACGGGTGACGTTCTTGAATTCAGAACGGAAAGCCTTGTCGAAGACAGTGGTGTAACCCAAGACGAGGGTGGTGGCAACGGCAATATCAGCGAAGGTGACAGATTCACCAACGAGGTAAGTCTTGGTTTCGAGGACCTTGTTGAGGGCACCGAGAGCTCTCTTGAGTCTGTCAGTGGCAGCATCAACGTTGGGCTTCATGTAGGGAACGTAACCCATGAGAGGGTAGACCCAACCACCAAGGTTAGCAGCAAGTTCGTTTTCAGCGAAAAGAACCCATTGGAGGACAAGAGCCTTTTCAACGGCGGAGGTACCGAGGATGGGGTTGTTTTCCTTCTTGGCAGCGGCTATCAATAAACCGTTTTGTTTAGCTCAAATCAAGACAAAATACAACGTTTATACTTTACCATAGTAAGCGATGGCAGAAGATTCGAAAAGGTTGACTTCGGCAGATTCGAAAGCAGGGACCTTACCCAAGGGGAACTTGCTCAAGAATTCAGGAGTCTTTCCCTTGGTAGGATCAACATCTTCAGTGCTGATTTCGAAACCACTGTATTCAGCCTATCATTATAAACACGGTTCATCAGTAAACCTGTCTCCTTTTTTTTATAAATTAGATACTCACAGCAATTTGGGCCTTGGCAACGCGAGGGTTGTGGGGGTAGGACTTGATAGTCTAATATGACAAGTCAGTCAATCTGTTTGATAGTCGCTTCTCCTTTTTTTCTTTTCTAAAGATAAGCACTTACACCAATGGGAGCCATTTCGATTAAAGGAAAAAGGTAATTCAAAGAAAAGAAAAAAAACTTTTTCTTGACGTATTTTACCACAAAAAAATTTAAGAAGAGTGACTGTTTATCTTTTTTGGTTTGGGTTTGGAAAATTACCCGCATGATAAAAAAAAGGTTGTGTAAAAAGATGGCCTTTACCAAATTTTAACAAACAAGAAAGTGAAGACATATTGCTGTTATTGCGACAAACCATGCCCTTCTGTGTCTTATGCTGATCTTTAGTATGAGATAATGCTTTGATGCTTTATCCTGCTTTTGACCTATTCTACCTTTCTTTTATTGATATTGCATTATGTATTTTCAGAACTCTATTGATCATAAGCACAAGGATCGTGGTGTAAAATGAATGCTAGAGTAAAATCTCAAGAACATCAACCGTTATGTATTACTAGCAAATGGCAATAGACTGGTTTCAACGAAGCAAAATGCAATAACAATCATCTTGCTTTGAACATACAAAGAAAATCTTTGATAAAATTGTTTAAGCGAAAGTATGAGTGTCGATTTATTGACGGCAAACTGACCCTCATGACAAAATCAGAACTGCTATCAGAAATACATTTATACAGTATCTTTGCTTACTAGGTCTCCTGAGAAGGCATTTAAAGAAAGAATAAGCTTTAAAAGAAAACATAAAGTAACAAACGATATCATTTCAAAAATACAGATGATGATGAATTGGCCGAAAAGTGTTGCTTGAGAGCTTATAAGACCATCCATTCTGATCTGCTACTCAATGGCATTCCTTAGCCATTTGCTATTTAAACACCCAACTATTGAACTGCTACAGCAAATACACCAGTAAGGCCATAGATTGGTACTTGAAATGTTATTTACTTTTTTGTATCAATTGAATCGATGCTACAAGTACTATTATTGATAGCAGGAACCAGTCAAATCAGATTATCACATAATGATTGACAGCTTGGTCAAAGGTAAATGGTACCACAATTACACCTTGCAATGACTGTGCCTCTCATTTAATCTCGCTTTACCAACACATTTCTACTTATTTCTTTTTAAGACTAAATTGCTTGAAACACAGTAATTGGGGAACAGGCATGACTTTTTTCTATTTTTGAATCCATATTATTGTTAGAGGCAAATGTGGCTATATCAATGTAGAGGTCTGAAGAATGAAATGGTAAATAGCAAAAAAAGTTCAAACTAGACGAGATTACTTGTCGGTCTTTACGCATTTTGACGAGGTAACATCATACTTCTCCAGGAAGATAAGGGACATTGCTTCGTTACGAATAAAAAGATGAGCCATCAGTGTTATAGCATTTTTTTGCTTATATAGTATATTGTGACCGAAACAGACTTTTTTTTCTTTTTGGTAACAAACGCAAAGCTTAAATGATAAAATCACGAAACTTTAATTACTACTGACTTTGTGCCAACGAAAAATGAGCGTCATTCGTTGAAAACAAACAAAGTTTGCTCGTTGCCGTACATATAGCGAGGCTTTTCAGAGCAAAAGAGATAAGAATTTCCTCTCGTTGTTTGAGTTGAAAGAAGAATATAGTTCTTAAATTCAAATGACTTGCAGAAATAAGGTCGTGTAGGATGTCAAACAATGCACAAAATCGTCTGACAAATCTAAGAGGTTCTGTGTTTCAATACATAATTTTGTGTGTCCTGATTGTCTGAAGGAGTAGTATGTTGACGCATACATATTGTGAACTTCGAACTTATTAATCTTCTTTTTTCTTTTCATTTGGTTACTTAAAAAAAAAAGAACATGACTATCGCTGCTATCAAGCCTATTAGCGAATATCCTGTTCATGGATTGATGCCTAAACAGGATACCCAAGCTGCTAGCTTTATCAAAAAGTTCCCTGAATATGATGGCAGAGGCACTGTCATTGCTATCCTTGATACTGGTAAGGAAAAAGAAGGGGGGGGTGAAGAGATTTAGGCAACATGAATAAAAATGCTGAAACGTTACGTGAAAAATAGGTGTTGATCCTGGAGCTGCTGGTATGCAGGTAAGAACAATTCAAAATGCGCTTGGTATCGAATTCTAATAGTTGCATAATCTATCGCATAGGTTACAACAGATGGAAAGCCTAAAATGATCGATATTGTTGACTGTACTGGAGGAGGTAGAAATCAGATCTCTATTTGTTAAGGAAACACTCACTGATAAGGAATGAATTTTTTAGGTGATGTTGAAACAACCAAAGTAGTAAAACCTACCTCAAAAGATGGCAACAATGTCATCAAAGGTCTTAGTGGACGTGATTTGATTTTGGATGACAGTTGGAAGAATCCTAGTGGTGAATATCGTGTTGGTCTTAAGCGGGCTTACGAATTGTTTCCTGGTGATTTGATCAGCAGAATCAAATCTGTAAGTAATTTAATCTGACGGAAGTGCTCACATGTTCATGGACATAAACTGATGTTTCACCTTTTTTGGGGCATTGTCTAACAGGAGCGCCTTCAAAACCATAACAAGAAGCATGCTCATCTTTTGAGTGAAGCTCAAGCACGTCTTGCTGAATATCAGAGCAAAAAAGATAAAGAAGATGCTGAATTAAGCGAGCTAGAAGCCCGCGTTGAAGCGTTAAAAGAACTGCAAAACAACTTTGAAGACCCTGGTCTGCTATTTGATTGTGTTGTCTTCTTTGATGGCAAGGACTGGAGAGCTGTGATTGACGTGAACGAGTCTGGGGATTTAAGAGGTAAAAAGGAAATTGTTTCCTAAAAGAGAGATTTATGTTGTTTGCGGAGCTAACTTTTTTTTAATTGTCAAAATAATTCAGGACAACCTTGCTTGACTGATTACCGCAAGGAATTACAATATCATACTTTCGGAGAAGCTGATTTGTTGAATTTTTCAGTCAATATCTATGCTGATGGTGATGTGCTGAGGTAAAGAGAGGAGAGAAAGATAAGAGAGACAAACCAGGTTGCTAACTACTAGTAGTATTGTGACATTGGCAGGTAGCCACGGTACACATGTAGCTGGTATTGCTGCAGGTAATTTCCCTGATGAACCTGCCCTGAATGGTGTAAGCATAAAAGGAAACATGCTCTCGATTTGGAATGTTTCATTTAACTTAAAACACCTTTTTTTTGTATTAGGTTGCCCCTGGTGCACAGATCGTCTCTCTTCGAATTGGTGATTCTCGTCTAGGCTCTATGGAGACTGGACCTGGTCTCACCCGTGCAGCTGCTCATCTTGCTATAAACAAAGTCGATCTGGCCAATATGTCATACGGTGAATCCAGTAGTCTTGCTACAGATGGTCATTTCATTAAGCTCTTGGCAAATGAAGCTATCGGTAAAGCAGGCTGCATTTTCGTAACTAGTGCTGGTAATGATGGCCCTTGCTTCAGTTCAATTGGTGCTCCTGCCGGTATGGATGCTAGCTTTATTACCGTAGGTGCTTATGTCAAGCATGCTCAGATGCAAGCAGAATATGCACTTCTTGAGTCAGTCACTGAGCGTCCCTACACTTGGTCTTCTCGAGGCCCTACCACTGACGGTTATCATGGTGTTGACATTTACGCTCCCGGCAGTGCCATCACAAGTATTCCTGTGTATGTCCTCAACAAGCTTGATCTGAAGAATGGTACTAGTATGTCTAGTCCTAATGCATGTGGTTGTGTTGCACTGCTCGTTTCTGCCCTCAAGGCACAGAAGATCGATTACACACCTTACAGAGTAAAGAATGCTGTGGTACAAACAGGCAAGTCAGTCAATGATCCATTAGATGTTGGTTTTATCCAAGTTGACAAAGCTTGGGAATATCTTGAGTCTTACAAGGATCGCAAGGATTTGGATATTTTGTATAGAGTAAGAATCACTCTTCTTCGTTATGTGTCTGTAAAGCTGATTCTAATGATTGGAAAAAAAATAGGTTTCTGTTAACAAGAGAGGCTCACAACGCGGTGTTTACTTGCGCGAACTTGATGAAGTTAGCCAAATTCAATATCTCGCTACTACAGTTGTTCCTAGTTTTATGAACGAAGAGGATTATGAAAACCCTAAATACAACAAAGCAAAATTCAACTATGATGTCCGTGTTGCTCTTGTGGCCACTGAATCATGGATTTCTGTTCCTGATTATCTTTACCTCGGCTCACACGGTAACTCCTTCCAATTAAAGGTTGATCCTACCGCTCTTTCTGAAAGCAAGTTTCATTTTGGCCAAGTATTTGGTTATGATACCTCAGCTCCTGAGCGTGGTCCTCTCTTCCGCATTCCTGTTTCAGTCGTTAAGCCAATTGTCTCTTCAAAGGGCTCTATCCAATTCAAGAATGTTGAGTACGGTCCTGGTGATATCGTAAGACGATTTGTTCATGTTCCTGAAGGTGCTACCAACTGCGAGCTTGTCATCAAGGCTACTTCACCTAACAATGATACATCCCCTGCTCGCTTTATGCTCCATCTTTTGCAGCTTGTCCCTCAACAGAACCAAAAGAAGAAGCATGCTTATAGCTTTGCTATAGGTAGCGGTTCTTATGGCCATTCTTCTTCAGACGAGCAAATTGTCAAGAAGCGATTTTCTGTCCGTGGTGGTCTCAATTTAGAAGTATGCCTTGCACAGTTCTGGTCTAGCCTCGGTAAACATAACATTGATTTGAGTCTCCATTTCCATGGTGTTCAAATTGCTGGTCAAGTAGTCAGTAGTCAAGATGTTGTTCGCCTCGAGCCTCAAGTAACCCGCTTGGATATCTCAAGTCCCGTGCGCAGAGAAGATAACCTCAAGATCAGTGTAAGCTTTGACAAGCTCCGCAAGTACATCCGTCCTACTGAAGCTACTATTTCACCCATGCGCCCTGACCGTGATACTTTGCCTAGCACCTGTTTGATGTACCAACTAATTCTCACTTACAAGTTTAAGATTGAATCCTCCACCAACATGGTTGCTCGCTTCCCAACTGTAATGAACCGTCTCTACGAGCACTTTTTGGCTGGTATGTTTGGTATTGTGTATGATTACAACCAAAAGGTGGTTGGTTACCTTGATGTATTTTACCAAAACATCAAGTTGAACCAAAAGGGTGACTATACTATCATGCTTCAGCTTTCTACCGAAAAAGAAAGCGTTCTTGAAAAGTTAAAGGAAACAATCTTGGAGTTGGATCTTGACTTAAAGAGTACTAGTTTCAACACATTCAGAAAAATGGCTGATGTCTACACACAAAACAGTTCCAACTATTCAAAGATTGCTTTAGAGCGTAAAGACATAAGAGCCTTGTACATTGCCGCTCCTACCGAAAAGGATGCCATTCCTAAAGATGCCAAGGCTGGTGATGTTTTGGTTGGTAAATTGAACTTCTTTAATAAGGTTGATGGAGGTGAATACACCGCTCTTTACACAGTACCTCCTGCTCCTATCGAAGCCAAGAAAGAAAAGAAGGACAAGAAACCTACTGATGAAGAGCTACAACAACAGTTGAAGGATGCTACTCGTGATTTGCAAATCTCTTATCTCAAAAAGTTTGCCGCCGACTCTGCAGCTTATAAAGAGCAGCTTGCTCAGTTAGAAGCATCCTTCCCTGATGACATTGTTGCGTTAGAATACAAGTTGGACGCAATTTGGAAAGCTTCTGAAGCCAAGGATAGCACAGGATGTCTACTAAAGTCAGGACAATTGTCTACATCTCAAGCTCAAGAAATCAGTCAGATTGCCGACAAAATTATTTCAAAGATTGATGAAAGAGAACTTCTCGAATTCTACGGTCGCAAGAAATCTGAAGATGAGACTGATGAACAAAAAGAAAAGCGAAAGCAGAACGATGTCAAGAAGAAGCAACTCATTAATGCGCTTGAGAACAAAGCCATGGCGCAGGCTGCTGTCTTGGATAATTCCAAGATTGAAGATTTGAGCAACATCATCAACTCTTTAGAGCAATGGGGAGCTAATGGTAGCTCACTAAAATCTGTCTTGGTTAAAGTGAAGAAGGAACGTGAAGAGGGACACCTTGGCAAAGCACTGAAATCCATTGAAAGCTATCTTGCTGATGCCTCTATCAATTCTGATAATGCTAGTGATGTCAGCAAAGCTTGGACTGTCCGAAATGAGCTATTGAAGGAACTCAAGTGGGATTTATGGGCCAAATATGACGACAAATGGAGTCTGATTAGACAGCCACCTTATGGTCTTGCTTTGTTTTAAAATTTAAAATAAACTAAATAAGTAGTTTGTGTAAATCACATTCGCTTGTTTGTACTACCTGTACCTGGAAGACTTTGAATTTTAATTCATGGTTGTTTGGATACTAATAAGGTTCATTCACATTACTCTACCTTTCTTTTTGTAAAAGTAGCAAACCATAGTTATTCGGTCTTTAAGATGTTTGATCTATAAGAAAAAAAGCAAGGAAGTCAGTTAATTCTTTCTAAAATTGCAAGATTGATTAGTTCTGATTAGTCTGACTTTTAACAAAGCAAAAAGAAAGTTCACTTTATACAAAAAGCCAAAACAAAGAAAACATTAAAAGTTGTTTTTTATTATAATTAGTGATATTTACAAAGCAAGTGCGAAAAGAAAAGGGAAGAGTGGGATATGAAGATAAAAAAGAAATATAACTAGATTAATTACTCATAACGGGCTGTGGGGATGAAGATGAAGATGAAGATTCCTCATAGCGAGGAGTATATTCAGGTAAATCTAGGTCAACAGGAACAGCATCGTCTCCACCACCTGCTGGAATTGCGGTTGGCGGTCGACTGGATATGACTGGAGAAGCCATGGTATCTGAAACTTGGTCGATAGATTCTGAGACAACAGAAGGATAATCTGTGATAATGATGGGGAATTCAAGCGAAAGGGGTTCAATGGTTATGTTAGGCAATTGGTTGAAATGCACAGTTAGTCTACAACGATGAGAAATTTCTAAGAATGGATCGAATTGATGCGTGTGAACAGATCTGACTTTTGGATTTTTAGAAAGTGGTATAGGTGCTCGAACGAAATGTGTCTCTGAATTAGTTGAAAAAGATGGCAAATGGTAAGTGGCAGGTGGAAAGCGCGTGACGATTGGTGGTAAACTATGAACGCCTTGTTTTGTACAAAATCTACAAAGAACTGAGTCCAAAGGACACACCTTTCTTCCTTTCTGCTTCGTTACCTGTATGTTTCTAATTCTTCAATAGCCAACAGTATTCTGTCTATCTCCA